>JAGFZM010001737.1:325-24512 GCA_017657215.1 Limnothrissa miodon | reverse complement strand
CAGTTCTATGCACTTTGAGGTGAAGTAATATCACACCCAGGTGTCTTGCATTTTTTGCATTCTCTGGCATGTTTTGCATTCTTTGTTCATCTGGGTGAGAGAGACCGGATTTGCATAGCCTGGCAGTGCCTAAAATGCAAAGTCAGGAGCATTAGAGGCTCGAGATTCGATTAAGTGTGATTCGGTGTGTGTTTTGCTGTTAATGCAATGTGACGTGACATGACATGGTTTGCAGGAAAGGAAGCAGTGGCCAGCGGCCGCCGCTTAAGCGCTTCGTTAGCTCCGGGGCGTGGGCTGACAGTGAGGGTTCTAGAAACTGTCTGGACGACTCGCCGTTCATGACTCGGTAAGGTGTGGCCAGCTCTGGCTATCAACACAAGCCATCATCTCGGCTTCTGCTCCTAAACAATGACGCGGGCGGGCAGGCAGGTTCATTTTAAAGCTAAACAAAGGTGATGCATCAAGCGAACCCTCAGGGAAGCCAGTGTTTCCTCATCGGGTTGAAGGGAGTCACTGATGCATTGAATCACATTTGAATTTGCTCTGAATTCTTTATCAGCGAGATGAACATCACTGCATGCCTTGGGATCACCCGGCTTGTATTTCAAGTCCCTAAAGAATGACCTTGTGTACCATGTTTTCCAAAATGACTGATTCTGAAAAGGGATGGGGTGATGGCGTTTTTTTGGGGAAGAGTTTTTGAAAATTACAATTATTAATGACTGCCAGCTACTTCACGCCAAGAATACTAAATAAACTAGCCTGTAAAATGGGGTATAGCGCCATCATTGAAGGTGAAGCGCGTGCACTGTGGCAGGTCTGGGGTCAGTGACGTGTGGCTGTGTGTGGACTGACCGGCAGGTACGGATGCGACACCGACTCTCACTCAGAGGAGGAGCGTCGGGAAGAGCCGCTGATGGAGAGGAGGAAGTCCAGCCTGACCGAGCTGGGCAACAAACTCACCTCCCTCATTTTGCCCCTCAAGATGTTAGTGAGGACTCACCTCGCTTCGATTCGCTCTCGCACTGCTAAGATGCTTCATGCCGCTTTGCGTGTGTGTGTGTGTGTGTGTTAGGCGGAATGATTGGGAAACAAATTACCACCCTCATTAAGCCTCTCATGTTCTTGGGTGCTGATTTTACTTTCCATAGCTCCCATAGCATCCATAGGCAGGCAAGGGTGTGTGTGTGAGTGTGAGAGAGAGAGGTAATTTAAGCTTTGTCGCTATCGTTCTGCTCTGGTTTTCATCTCTTGCTACAGCACCTTTGACCCGTGTTGATCATATCAGATCTGCACCATGTTCTCTCTCTCTTTCTGGGTCTCTGGGTTTTAAACATCACTGTGCTGCAATTGCTGCTCTCTCCCGTTGCTCTATGGACATTTTGCTGTGGTTCCAAACATCTCATTCTGATCCAAGTTCAGGGCCTAGGTTCCATTGAAGTGTGCACTAGACCATTTGAAAATGTATAAAAAGTGCTGCCACGCTTCAGTGACCTTCAGCCATTGTTTCTGACTTCCTGGAGTATTGAATACAGAGACGCTAAAGCTCAGAGTCCCGTGGATTCAGTTCCTGAATTTTCCATTGGCGTTTGTCACTGCAAGAAGTATGCCACTGCGGTAAGGTGACCAGATGACCCTGATATCTTGCGACAGCCCCTGCATTTGGTTATCTGTCCCCATAGAAAACCCCACTTTGTAAAACATCACTTACCTTAATGATCTTTGCTGTATAAATTAGAGCATCCATTATTTTCATCTCAGAGGTCTGGTCACCTTACACGGAGGTGTGCTGAGTGCACCTTATTTAAGTGAACTCTCACTTCATGAACATTAATCATCTATTTTCTCCTCCAAAGGCTTGGGATGGTTGCAGATTGTCTGTGTTTGTATGCTGGACTATGGGTCTGTGTGTGTGTGTGTTTATTTCTGTTGGAACATTCTAGTTAACCTCATTCACAACCTCCTGCTTTGCCAATCGGTGTTGTCCAGATTGTTGATTTGGGGTCGTCCATAATTCATCAGCTATTTGGAGCCATCCTTAATTCATTCATCAGAATTTCATCATTTTACCTCGGTGGACACCAACTCTCCTCCATTCTTACCGTCTTTGAGCTTTCGCTTCTGATCTGTAGCTCTTTTGGGTGTAGTTCTATGTGGGGCCTCATCTAATTGACCACCAACTGACTGAATATGTTGACGCCTTGCTGCATGCTTCTGAGGTGCAAATACTCTTCTGACAAAGAATTTTCTTTGACTTATTTTGTTCCCCGTTTCATTTTTCCCTTCTTTCTTTTACTCACTCATCCTGCCCCCCTCTATTCTCATCACCTCTCTCTCTCTCTCCCCTCCCTTTTTCTTCTCTCCCTCTCTCTCTCCACCAGCCAAAGCCAGACGTCTAGCCCCACGCCTCCCAAAGACCTGCCAGCAACACAATCCACCCAAGAGCCTCTGGCCTCCTCCAGCCCAGTGACCGGCGGCACCTCCTCCTCGTCCTCCATCCTCTCCTACCTCCCGGCGTGGCGGCGTCCGAGCCTAAGCCGCGGCGTGTGGGTGTGGGCGGCCGTGCTAGTGGTGCTTGCGGGGCTCCTTGCGCTGCTGTCCAGTCTGGTGCTCCAGCCGGCGGCAGACGCGGCCCCCGTGGGCACCGGGGACTCCTGGATGACTATCCAGCAGCTGCTTTGGCCCTACACCAGCCTCCGGCACAACGGACAGCCACCCGTCTGAGCACCCAGAGGGCAGATGTCTGCGATGGACAGGCGGGACAAGGCACCAAAAAAGGGGGGCAACCGGACAGTGACCCACCCCTGCCGCCACCACCACCATCCACGCACCACCACAACCACCCCCTCCATACTACTTGTGCTACACTTGATCATGTTTTAATTATTATTATTTTTAGTTTACCTGCGTGTGTGTATGTGTGGTGCACCCTGGGCCTGCAGCAGCAGCAGCAGCACTGTAACCTGCTGCACCTGCAGCGGCTCTCCTTTCTCCGCTCCGCTCCGCTCTGCTCTGTTCTCGTATCGACTGATCGACTGCAGCGCTGATGCGAAAGCCAGGGAGGAAGTGCTGCAACGGAAACTGACAGGTGAAACGGACGTGCGACTGCAACACGCGTTTGCCTGCCGCCATGTTGACTTGAGCACACAATAGGCATCTCTGTTGCATGGTAACTACTGTAGGTGCGTAAATGATGGTAATGCACTTATCTCATGCCCCCAAACACTGCCCGGTTAAATCATGTTTTTGGTGTTTTATGTTTTTGTTTGTTTTATTTTGTTTGTCTGCCTGGTTTTTAAATGCTCTTTGTTTTTGGTCAACACAGTTTCAGACATTTCTGAATCCAAGATGCTGCCTTTTAAAGTACTTTTGTTTTCTCTTTCATTTACTCCTAAATAGATTTTAGTAGCAGCTGTAAGAGTCATGAAATCATTAACTTTTTTTTTTTTTTGAAGCTGCCAATTTCACGGGGATATATTCATTTAATTTTATGCAATTAAATGAAGACTTTGATTTATATTTCATTTGGTTTTGTTTTGTTACCATTTGTTACAAGCACAAATTGATTTTTCTTTGTCTCATGTTCTTGCTGTGTTCATCACCAGTTTGACCTCATACACATGTGTATGTATGTTCCAAAGAGGGGGAGAGAGGCTTTGCACAATAAAGTAACTCGATGTACTGAGGAGTCATTTAGAATCTAGTCTCTATTTTGGCGTTCCAAGTAAAATATAGACATGAAGAGCTCTTTTCCAAAACGGCATAAATCCATTTTCAGGAAAATGACAGTTTCTACCAACAGCCACAATTTGATTTTATATTTAATTTATATATACATACACTTGCACTCAAACTCATCTCTTTCACTCATGGCTGTGTTGTGTATTAAACTAGTTGTCATATCTGTATGGCCATTTCCTTAAGTGTATGTTGTTGTACAGGTAAACTTAGTCATACACTCATAGCCTGTTCACTATACTGTAGATGCATATGGTCGATGTGTGTATGGATGAGGGTGGGTGTGTGTGTGTGTGTGTGTGTGTGTGTGTTCAGGAGTAGGTGAGCACGCGTGTAGCACACAGCAGTCTCTGCACGGCCTCCACGTAGAGGTGGTGTGACGTGCGTATGCGCTCCTTGGCCGCGCTGCTCATTCCATCTCGCAGCATGTGCAGGAAGGTGGAGTGGAACTCTGAGTGCGGCGCCAGCTGCGGGCTGAAGGTGGCGCTGTCCTCGCCCATGGCCAGCCTCTGGCTCCGCTGAGCGCCCAGCAGGTACAGGGACCAGGCGTCCTCCCTCACCGGCTCCGTCCCCAGGTGCTCACACACCTGACCAAGACGGATCAAGATCACAGTTAGAGGAGGGAAAGCTTTACCAGGGCTAAACCAACCCAGAGCCAGAGCCCTGTTCCTCAGGGTCACAGAGTGCTGCTGGAGTGTCGTAGCTTCTCATAAGTTTGCAGCTAACACAAGGATGAGAAAATTAAACTGAAACTATTACAGTATTGGGACAACGTTGTACCAAATACTCTTGTTCTGCCAACAGCACTCTGAACTTGAATGGTAGGACTGAGTATAGAGTATATAGGCCTTATCACTTCAGATGCCATACAGTATGTTCAGACACTGAAGATGAACCATAACAAGCAATGTGCAGAGCCTATGAAGGGATAGTTATTGTTATATGGGAATATGGGATAGTTATTGTTTAGAAGCTAAGAAGAGATATTTCCATGAAAAGCAATCATTAGGGTAACACTATTACACTATATCAGAGATAGAAGAAGAGCCAACATTTTAAAATCAACACTAACAAATAATCATTGACTGTGTGTGCGTGCATGGGTTTTGAGATCAGAACAGACCCAGAGATTTTGATATGTTAGACCACAGATCTCTAAGGCAGGGTTATAACTCCTAAATCCATAACAAATATGTGTTTGGGACGTCGCTAAATGGAGCTTAAGTTAGACCTTGATGACCGTCTTGGAATTAACAATAACTGATTTTTACAAACCTGTCAGTCAAGTCAAGGGATTTTGGCTTTAAGTTCCTCCTGCTGAGTTTGTACAAATCGGCCAGAAAACTAGTCATAACTTCCTCATTGCACAGTGCTAGGGATTTGTTTAAACTGCAAACTTCCGTCACATTTGGGAGGTAGAAAGTGACGCATAAGCCCTTCTAAGTGGACTGAGAAGTTTTCATGACATCAGTTAATTGATGTCTTTAGTTAAGTATTTTGTGTATGTCTAGTACAACAGTTGTTTTTTTTTGTGTGTGTGTGTGTGTGTGTGTGTGTGTGTGTACCTTTAACACCAGGTGTTCCTGTCCACACTGAGCATTCCATCGGCTCCAGGAAAAAGCCACAGCTGAGGAAGCCAGGGCCATCTGCTCATAGACCGTATGCTCAATCAGCGGGTCCTAATACACACACACACACACAAACACGCACGCATGCACACAAACACAAATAAGTTGATGCACATATATACAGAGCCACAGAAAAAAGTCTCAACTAAATGCCGTGACACTCATGAACCAGCCCCCTTTATTTACCTTTGTCACAATGACTGGATTGCTAGGATGGGGGTGCTCATATGTATGTGTGTGTGTGTGTGTGTGTGTGTGAGTGACATCCGGGACTGACCTTGGCATTGACGCTGACATACTTGTCAGAGTGCTCGCTGGTGAAGATGTTGATGCCGGCGCGCATCATGGCCTTCTGGAGCGCCGGCGCTCTCATCCACTGGCCCAGGAGGTAGGCGGGCGCGTGTTCCTGTTCGGTCTGCAGCATGCACTGGTCACCCTGGCAACACCCAAACAATCATCATCTGTGCAAGATGGCGGAAGAATTTTGCCTTCAGTTTTATAGAACAGAACTGAATGGAGCTGAATTGAACCTTCGATACGTTATAGCGCATATAACGCAACAAAGCACTTTTGAAGACACATGCTGTGAAACTTGTGCTACTGAAAAAGGAGATGAAAGGAGAATTGTTTGAAAGAAAAACTCAAAAGCACTGCATTGCATCTAAAGCAACATGTGACTTTGGGACATCCAGTTACCTGGGTAGGTCAGTAACCCCATTTCATAGTAGCCAGTGTCTGCAGGGTGTGTGTAACTATAGATGAATCTGAAGCTGAAGAACCAATGGCTTACACCACCCAGGCTTACATATCATCCCCCCCCCTCCATAAACATACTGTATGTGCCTCATATTTGCATGACGTTTAAAAGTTCATGCAAATGCCCTGACACTGTGAATTAGAATCACAAGAAATTTGCCTTTTGGCTCTTTACAGTCACACGCAACACAAAGAATTCTTGGTGTGCTCCCAGGAAATGTGATTAGGTTAGCCTATGTGCTATTACGCTTAAGGGCCACTTAGTTCTCACATAGCATGTCTGATCTCCTAGCATCTAATAACACAAACATCTACATAAAATCCCTCTCTTAAACTTCTCTTGAGCCTTTAAGCATGTTGGTAGAAATGGTAACTAACTAAAGTAAGCATGTTAGTAACAAATGCTAACCTAATGTAATTTATTCCACAAAACTAATAATGGTTTCAAACTAATTTAATCTCTAAACAGAGTGCTAATGTAATGCCATTTTGTTGTGTCATGTTGTAGGTCTCCTTGGTAACAGATACACTTTCTATAAGTCATCGACATGAACATTCATTTCAATTTCTAGCATCTGTGACACACAGATCTCCTATCGAGGGATGACAAGCTGTGTATGTTTTGGCTGCCTATACTGTCTAGGTCATCACTTTAATCTAACAGTATATATAACAGTATAACCTCTAGAATGGGGCAGAGCTTCTTCCCTCAATGTAAATGTAAAAATGCAAAACTAGTCATCACCACCAGAGGGCAGGCTTCTTCAACTGAGTGCAATTCTCTGAACCAATCTGGCTTAGACCAGAGATCTGATAATAATTCAATAACAAACAAAATATTTCGCATAAGCACATAAAAAATGTAAATAAATAAATAAATAACATATAATAAAATAAAACGTAATCACACACACAAACAACAATTTCTCATTTTTACTATGAGGCTGTAAGCACCCATTCCTATGCTGGCTATGTATGTGATCCTATTACCTTGATGGTGATTGTGACTTCCATGAGGGCCCCAGTGATGGTGAGCAGGGCTGAGTCCTGTTCCAGGGGCCTGAGCTCCCACTCCTGGAAGGGCATGTTGGCGTACATGTCCTGCATGAGCGTGAAGGCGAAGAAGGCGTCCATGTTGAAGGAGATGCTCCTCGCCTGCGCGTCGTACGACACATCGCCGATACAGTCTGTTTTCCAGTGCTGGTCTGGGGGCGAATTAGCCGATGAGAGATTCGCATGAGCTGCTATGGCCTGACAGATTGAGCACAAATGCGGCAATTTTAATCCTCACCTCCGTTAGGATGACCTCACCTGTGGGGTCCCATCGGGCCACCTGAGGGTCCTCTAGGAACATGACGGTGTCGGGCAGTTTGACAGATGCCCCCACCGGAGGACTGGTTAAGGCCATGCTTTCGTCCAACTTGCCAGAAGTGGAAGTGTGCAGATGGTTCTGGTCTGAGGGGTAAGGGAAGACCTGAAGACCAGTGTCCAGCAGCTAACCATGTGGCAGGGAAAATAGACAGAGAGTACGAGGGACAACACAATGACAAGTCAGAAGGTACTAAATTATGTCTGCTATTCGTAACCATAGAATTGTTCAGTTCTTTCTGGACCAGTTTCTGGTATTGTCCATGGACTTGGTATAGTCTTGGTCTAGACTGAGAGCTCTGTCCCAGTTGAAATTAATGTTTAAAGTTCTCATTTTGTCCTGGATTAAATGTTAAGGCCTCTGTTAGTTCCAATATGGACACAGTCTGCATAATTTAATCCTTCACAGACAACTGTAACCATAGTGATATTTCTATCCACACTGACTAATAATAATGCAAGTTTGTCCTCATGTGAATGAACTAAAGTCTAAAAAAAACATGGTTCCTGATTGGCTGCCAACTATTCATATCATTTAGAGATTGTCATAGCAATAGCTATCTCCATACACACTATTGAATAACCCCCTACACTATTTATTTAATTTATATAATTTTCGGTGTGCAGACCGACCTGCCTGATTTCCCAGTGGTTGAGCGATTGAGCCTGAGGTGGCAGGTGGAACACATCGAAGTAGAAGACGCCGCCCAGAGAAGTGAACTGGTGCAGGTCCACCACACACCCCACCAGGCTGTCAGTCACGGGGTCAGCGGAGGGAGGAGGGGAGCCACCCTCACCTGTCAACAGACAGACAGGCAACAATCTGTTTGTGTGACAGGTGCCAGTGCAAACACATCACTCTGTAACACGTGTTGCGGTTGGCGGTTCTGTTTTCTGCTTCTTTGTAGGATCACAGTCTCTCTCTCTCTCTCTCTCTCTTTCTCTGTCTCTGTCACCCATTCTATCCCTCCCTCTCTCTCTCGGACACACACTCACATACATAGACCAACATTCTCCGTGTCATATATACTCTTTGTTCTTCCTCTGTGAGCACATACTGACCTGAGTCCAGCATCTCCATCATGGTCTCTGCGTCCTCTGGGTCATTCCTGTGTTCATCTAAAGTCTTCAGTGCAGCACTCTTCCTGTCCTCCTTGCCAGACTGCATACTGACAGCACTCTGCAAAACAAACACATATTCGGGCCCAGTATATCCTATACACTGACTAGACAATAGCAGCTACATGTATGTTCTGTGTATTTGATGTGTAATTGTATATTTCTTAAGAACTGCTGTTGTCAGGTCTAATTTGTTGCCAAAACGATGGATATGAAGTTGTAATCAAACCATCAAGGGTGCAGACCACACATTTGAAGGTGCAATCCCCCACCTCATTAATTAATTTATTTATTCATTCATTCATTCATTCATTCATTCCACTGCTCAAGAACTCATTAAAGCCACACCTTCCTGCCCTCTGATTTGAGTGACATCACTTCCGTCTCGTCCCCAGGGAAGGCGCTTGCTCTCCCCTCCCCCTCTCCCTCCCCTTCCGAGCCGGGAGCAGCAGTGTGTGTGGCGGCCGGCTCCTGGTCACCCATGGCAACGCTAGTGACGGAGCCGCGGGAGCGTGGCGGAATGGGGCGGCTCAGGTGCGACAGGTGGTCGTAGTGTGAGTGCAGGATGCGGACGGCCACGTCGCTAACGGCCAGCGGCTTGGGAAGCCGGAAGCCCAGCTGAACCTCCTGGAAGTCAAAGCCTTTAAACCTGTTGAGAACACCAAAAACACACACACATACACACAACTGTAGCTATAGTTTACCTCTTTTCAATACTGATATATTATGTCACACAGAATCAGAGTCCCTACACATAAATAAGTGCATGATAAACAGTGTAGGTGTGCACAGGGTTTAGAAAGAGATAGTTGTGAGCACAGCACCTTATTCTCCTGATGCTACAGTCTTTCTGACAAACAGTCCATGTGTTGTAATAACCTGGTTTAATTTCTTGGTCTTAAAAAGTTTATATATAGGTTCCTGATAATATTATAATCCAATTGTAATCCAATAATACAAGTGTTATGTTATGTAGAGCCTTCTAAGTGTATTAGAAGAACCCTCATTGAAAGACATTTGGCTGTAAGTTTGAAAAATTCAAATCAAACTTGAAAACCCAGCAGTCAAAATCATTCTACTTTTAGAAAATCAACTCATGTCCATACTGAAAAACAATGTTTTAGTACCACATTCCCGTATTGCTTTACCAATAGATGTGTTTGAGGACTTAAGTCTTTTACATAAAAAAAGTCTAGACATTAAGATGACACATTTATGGCATTGAATATACCTTGGGTTCTTGTTCAGGTTGGCCCAGATACACAGAGTGATGTTCTCGTCCTGAACTATTGTCTGCATATTCCCCGTTTCAATATCTGACTGGGTGTTTGCCAACTGAAAGCAGAAAATAAATAATAAAACTATTGATGTATAGATATAGTATTTCCCAATCAGGACTATAAATTACATATGCATATAATATTAAACTTTCCAACTGCCAGCAGCCTACCTTGACAATTTCCTCAGTGATGAGGTTCTGTTTGATAAGGACCAGCTCCTGGAGTGACAGCAGTGTCTTCTTGTACTGAATCACATCCTGCGGCTCTGGTTGGTCGGCCAACAGGCACTCGAGCTCATCAATCAGCTGTACAAGGAAGATAAGCCATAATATCCAACAGTATACTTAATGTGTCCAGACCTGTCATAGAATGGCCAACAGGCTTGAAACCAAAAAGTTGCTCTCAAGGGAGCCACTGTAGTAGGCAACCCAACACTCCACTTTAGTGTTTAGTATGTTTGCTGCAATAAATGTTTTCCTTGTTCATTCGCTTTACTACACTTATATGTGTGCATTAATATTAATGTATTGGGCTGCTTGCTGTCAGTTGCAGTTGAGAGAGTGGCATTGAGTTTTTAAGAAGGATATTCCATGGGACCCTAGTTCCCCGTGTTTGTGTCAGGTAAAAATGCTTTACCCTCAGAGCCAGATCACACTGCTGCAGGACCGGCTTGACATGAGCCTCAGAGTCCTCCTTCCACAGTGTGATGAAGGTGTTGATCTCCTGCAGTACCGAGGGGTCCGGGCTGCCATCACAACGCATGTAGCGCTCCCACTGTGGACACAAAACACTGTTTACAGTTCAGTCTTTTCTAAATAAGTAGCTAAAATATACCAATACTACCACTTCTGTCTATATAATTATTACTGTATGACCTAGATAGATGTGGAAACAAATGTTGTTTGTTTGCTTGTTTGTAGTGCCCTAAATTGCCTTGCATCTGTATGTCCACAATCATAAGTTGCCTGATTTAGAAAATGTGAAGTGACAATTGCATATTGTGATGAAGAGTACAGGAAGAAGCATGACAAAGCAACAGTGAGAAAGTACCTTGGCTTCTTCCCTAGATTTGGACTCCCATTTCATGACTGCAGTCTGGCCTTCCTCCAGCAGATGGCGTAGTTCATTCAACTCGTCCTCTCTTCGTTCCTTGTCCTGTTGGAGACCTTACACTAGAATCTTTCACTCTCTCACCTCCTCCTACCTATACTGATTATATTTACTTCTAATAATCAAACTATTACTTACTGCTCACAAAGTCTTTAATTTTTTTTATTTAAAATTGTCATTTTGAACTAATTAATTATCCCACTATTCATGTAAAAATAATGTCCACTTTCCAAGAAACTTTTACTAAATATAAATTAAAACTAGCTAGAAGAAATATTATTAACTGTCCACTTCCTCCACAGTGAAGCCATATTGCACCCTATATTTTACTTCACCTTGGTATTAACTTTTACTGTTGGCTCACAAATGACAGTGTTACCTTGAGCTCCAGTCTCTCTTGCTCCTCTTGCTCCATGCGCTGTCGCTCTCTCCTCTCCTGCTCCTCCCGCTCTGCCACCAGACGGGCCTCCTCTGGGAGGACATAATAGAATCATATATACACCCTTGTGTTAGGCACAATAAAATACTGCATGTTCAAAGGGCAATACACACTCACACACACTCATACAGACACACACACACACACACACACACACATCCCAAATGTGTTAAGTTTTATCAGGCCAAAAACAAATGTCTTATAATGCAGACTATTAGAGCAAGCCAACTTGTTGTACATGAATGAAGTCAAAAGCTGAGAGAGGAAACCTTGCTCCTTTTGTTTGCGTGCATCTTCCTCTTTCTGTAGCCGCTCCTTCTCAGCTTTGCCAGGTTTTCCTCCTTTCTTTTTGGCAGACTACAATAAAAATACCGAGAGATCTGAAAACCACTGTTGAGCCCTAGTGTAAATAACGCCGAGTCATAAACCTAGTTTATATTCCGTTAACCTACAAAATCAGGTTCATATACTTTGGAATAGGGGGAAGGCATAGGCTAAATATTTATTTAGATAATCAATGCTAACCCCTACTCTGACTGTCATGAGGCTACTTTAAAGTTAGCTATCCAGACCTGACTTTCTAAATTCGAATGAATGAGTGACAATAGCGTTTGTTATTAATAAAGTAAAACGGAAATAAAATATTTTGTAAATAAGACATTCCATCACTTTCAGTGATTAATATCTTTCTAGTGCCCAACTTACCATAATAAGCTCTTCACAACTCGGCGGACTCAGCTTGCGTCTGTTCGTTTCTATAGTAACCATTAACACAGCCATTCATACAGTAAACACAAGTCCGACTTCTTCCTCTCATCTGTACAAGATCAGATTTTTGTCAGCTTTTTTGTTAATGTACTATCTGTGCATAGATTGTACGGCGGTTTGGATAACATCAAATTAGTCGTAAACATTATAAAAAGAGAGATTGACCTGATTGGCTCTTGCCCATGACGTGGATTATGCTAGCGGTTCGTTCATCATTTGCAAGATGACACCAAACTGTTAACATAGTACAGCTCATACACATAATAAAACGATGTGTAACCTCGGTTGATCTTAAGAATTGAAGAAGGTGAGATGTATTTCCTGTCGGGCATGCCTTCGTCGAATACCATCCGTGGAATAAGTGTGGGAAATAATAATGCTCATTTTATCTGCATTGGTTACAAACTGTACGTAACGTTATGCTTGTCTGCTAGCTGATTGGTTTGTTTAGCTAACGTTAACGGTACGTGGGAGTCAGCACTAAGACGTTGGTATCATCAGTTTTGTCATTTAATGTCAGGGTTTAAGCACATT
Organism: Limnothrissa miodon; assembly: GCA_017657215.1. Lineage (NCBI taxonomy): Eukaryota > Metazoa > Chordata > Actinopteri > Clupeiformes > Clupeidae > Limnothrissa > Limnothrissa miodon. Next base: position 11,772 of record JAGFZM010001737.1, on the reverse strand, counting down.
TAACGGTGAAGAAGACTATGATGCAGTGGAGGATTTGTCTTGTGATATCTTGCTGTACATGTATTAGTGTCATTAGCCAGAGATGTCAAGTTAGCAAAACTAGCCAGCCAGCTAACATGATATTGGTAGTGTGATAATAGGAAGGTCATTGGGAGTGCCACACCAGGTCGTGAACCCTCCATATTCACACAGTCTAAAGAAAACAGTTCAATTGCCAAATGTGCTCAGTGCGAAAAACAAACCTGTATCTCGAACCAATCCTAGGACTGAGACCATGACCAACCCATTCAGGGGACAAGTGATCAGGTTGTACAAAACTGTAAGTGCCATGCCAAACCTCTTATGTCTCAGCAATAAATGTTCATCATATCTTCTCTGTATGCTTTAGTATACTCACACAATTCTTGTTTCTCCCTTTTCAAAGTTGCTGTACCTGGGGCGGGATTACCCTCAAGGTTTCACCTACTTTAGACAGCGCCTGAAATCAGCATTTATGAAGAACAAAGATGTCACAGATCATGAAAAGATAAAAAAGCTTCTTGCTCGTGGAGATTTTGTCATCAAGGAGATAGAGACCCTTTATTTCCTGAGAAAGTACAGGGCGATGAAGAAACGTTACTATGATACTGATAAATGAGTTACGGACAGTGTCCTCTCCGCATCATCTTAAAATGAACCTGTACTGATATAAGGGCAGTTCTATGTACTGTGCTTATGAGTGATATGTACCTAAAGTCACAACCCTGCATAAACCCCTAGCTGTCTTGACAGAAGCTTGACTGCAACCATCATGCTTTAAGTGCCATATCATGTTGATGTGACATGAACAAGGTCTGTCTAGATTGCACTTCTTTTTTGAATGTCACTGTGTTACCTGATTGTTATTTGTATAACCAATTTACAATAAATGGTGTGTATTTTTTTTTATTATTATTATTAATCTTGTCTTATTGCCAAACGTCAACAAGTATACAAATCCACAGGTTACCTGTGAATGACAAAGAAAAGGATTTTAGATCAGGTTGACCAGACGACCTTGATTTCCAGGGACTGTGCCTGATTTGGCCGCTCTGAGTTTTGAAACTGACCTTTATAGTAAATAAACTGCTGTCATCTGGCTTAAAACAAAGACTGTAGAGCGGAATGGTGCTCCCTGAAATCTTTGCCAAAACTGTTGGAAAGTGGAGGTTGTAATGGACACACCCTGACACAGTTGCACTCTAGCCAACTGTCAGTTTTATTATGAGTTGTTGCAATGTTGTTTCAACACTAGGGGGCAGTACTACCGCAACTTACAGTAACATTGCACCTCACTATCTCAGGTTTCTCCATTGTGTGTGGACCCCATGTGTATAGTCAAACTCTCTCAGACGAGATGAGAATTGTAAAAACATATTTTCTAAGAATTTTGTTTATTTCTTTTCATTTTATTATAGCAAGCTTACAGCAAGTCTTCAATTTATGTTTGCAATTTATCAATGTGTTGATTAGCCTACTGTAGGCAGTTAACAGCATATTTTTATAGCATGAAAAAAAGTTATCTGACATAATACCAAAATAACTGTGTCAGACAGAATATGGAAAATAAGGAAGTATAAGACTAAGCCGCCAACAAACTAACATAATTTTTTGTTTCATGCTTTCATTACTATTTTTGCGTGAGAAAAAAAAAAACTTTTTACCTCCCCTTGTTTTTGACCAGCCGTGGTGTGAATACGTTTCAGCTAAGTGGCAAATCACACACAAGTCCCTAATGGACAGCCGTGTCTTACCTGACAGCCTTGTACGCAGTCATGGGATGGGATCCTTCATATGACTGCTGTTGTTTCACCCCTTCATATCTTTTGGATAATGGGTGTGTGGGGGAACACGTTTCAGCAGGACTATATGCTCACCCAGTCAGCTCAGCTGTACCCCCAAGGGCTGAACGTTGGCTGAACTTCCAGTCTGTGTTTGTGCTATGCATGGGTGCCTGTGTGTTCAAGTGTCTGCCTGTCTATCATTTGTTGGAGTCTGTCTGTCTCCCTGTCTATCTCTCAAGTGTCACCTAAATCCCTATTGGTGGCTTGTTGCCTAATATTGTGATACAAAACTTCGGCGTCACAGCTTGCCTTGTTTTGGATGATTTCAGTTTTTACGGTTTTGAGTTCAGTTCAGGTAAAGCACACAAGGGGAGTCTTTTGTGCCCTCAGCTGTTGAGTAAAGGGTGACTCACAGGGCTGTTAGAAACGGGAAAATCTGGGTGCACCAACTGTTTAATTAAAGTGATGATGAGAGGGCTGTCTTAAAAAAAGTGCCGGTCATAAAATCTTGCATTTGATTATAGTCATTTAAAAAGCATATGTATCATCTCGCTTGCACATTCATATTTACTCTTTCAAACAGTTTGTCTTTCTCTCACCTAAACACTCACACAAACACACTCACACATCCACCTTCACACTTTCACTACCATAACAATCACAGGTTTATAGAGGCCTCATTGTAAAGTAAAACAGACACAGGAAGAGGGGTGTGGATGGAGAACTGGGAATTCATCGGGCCATGATTTGGGTTCACACTAGCCTAACTGCCAGTCCTGGCCAGGCCACTACAACCATACAACCAGAACTTTCTAAATCACTCAGCTGTCTGTGGGAAGGGCTTACCGCAGTCTGGGCGAGAGGGAGGGGCTACGCCGACAAAAACCTCAACAAATGTCGCTCCCTTTCACCACCACTCTCCTGGTCAAAATGTCTCGCCAGGAAGTCACTCCACCAAATGCGCCTCAAAATGTTCTCCAAATGATGCATGACAGTTGAACGGTTGAATGTGTGTGTGTGTGCATGTGTGTGTGTCTTTTTCAGCTCTTTATCAGGTCTGTAATCATTATCTTGTGAGTATTCATGAAAACCATTACAATTGAATTAGACTCTAGTGGTCATGAAAAGGCAGAAGTGGCAGCTTAAGAGAATTAATAGAAGCAGAGGATGACACATTGTTTACATTGCAGTAGATCTTATCCATTTCAGTACTTCGTGATGAAATCTGATGAAATAACTAGAACAATAGTCCTTATTTGCTTATCTGACTGTGTGAGATAGGTGTGGACATTACCAGCAATATGAGATTTAAATGGATGATATTATTGGATCTACTGTAGTAGTTGTCGTGCATTGTTTGCAGCTGTATTTAAAATCATTTTCAAAAATGTAAATAATTGTAAAATAAATTTCCTTCAAATCCAAAAATAAACTGACCCTTTGTTATTCTTATTAACTTTTTTACTGGAGGCGTACAGGGCTGTTAGTAACAGGGATGTCTGGGTGCACCTAGCACTGTTTAATTAAAGTGATGATTTATTCGTTTTATCGATTCATCCGTACTTGAGTTTAGATGTTAATATTTCACTTCCTCCACAACATTGCATTGAATTGTTTTTTTCTCTGTCCCTTCAACCTCCTTCTCTCTTTTTGTAGCACCACCTCTGAGCTGTTTGAGGTAATGATTTTACGGCCGCACCCGCAGTCCGCCCCTGAGTGCCCAGACAGAAAAGAAAGAAGCGGATGAGCGACAGAGGATCAGTTTAACAGGTGTCTCTCTCCTCCTTTGGCCTCCTCCCGCTCCCTCTCTTGTGCGCTCCGCTGCGCCCTAGGAGACTCGAGAGCGGTGATTTGCTTTCAGTCGCCCTCAGGCAAGAACTTCAGTGGATGTCGTTCAGACTTCAAGGCACCAGGCTGCTGCAGTCAAAAGGCAGGGCCCCTCTGGTCATGCAAATGCAGTTCCCTTTACTACAGCTCTCTCTCTCTCTCTCTCTCTCTCTCTCTCTCTCTCTTCCTTTCTTTCACTACCAAATGGTCTTTTCCATTATTTAATTCCCCCTTAAACACACTCAGTGTCAGTTACCCTGTTACCTATACTTTAAAAAATATGTCCTACATATGGTGCACTTTCAGACAGACTGCCGATAATGAGCTCTCTCTCTCACACACACACACACACACACTCCTGCACAGATGGCCTAATGACCATCCTCCCAGACGGTCTGGTCTTATCTGTGCTCATCAGTGGCATTGTCTCCTTATCAGCATCCCTCTGCCCTCTCCTCAGGGAATTATTGCAGGTAGAAGGACTTACAGAGTAGAGAAGACACAGAAGTGTGTGTGTGTGTGTGTGTGTGTGTGAGTGAGAATTGTAAGTGTCCTTTCCTGTACTTTTTGTGTGTGTGTGAGGATGTTAGTGCTTAAGTTGATGTTGTTGGTAGTGGTGGTTTTGTGTGTGTGTGTGTGTGTGTGTGTGTGTGTGTGTTTGAGTGAGTGAGTGAGAATTGTAAGTGTCCTTTCCTGTACTTTTTGTGTGTGTGTGTGTGTGTGTGTGAGGATGTTAGTGTTTAGGTTGATGTTGTTGTTAGTGGTGGCTGTGTCTGTGTGTGTGTGTGTGTGTGTGTGTGTGTGTGTGTGTGTGTGTGTGACTGTACACTTGCACATACTTGCAAGCAGAGCCCAAATTATATAGCCTTTTTGAAAGGCAGTGAAAGCATAAAATCTGTCAGCAGGAGTCCCTTTAATCACACTAGATGAGTCTGTTTCAGTCTCTCCTCAGTCCCACACTGTTCAGCAGACCCCCTACAGTGTACCCACACACTAGAGCTATCCTAACACAGACACACACACACACAGAGTGACAGTGATTAATCTCTACACACACACACACACACACACACACTCACACTGATACTACAGCTCTATACACACACACAGAGAGAGTGACAGCAATTAATCTCTACACACACACACACACACACTGATACTACAGCTCTACACACACACACACACACACACACACACACACATATCCCTCACAGCATCAAAAGAGTATACTATATACACACACACACATACACTGATACCACAGCACACACACACACACTCACAAAGACCCTGTAATGAAGCATTGTTCTTGAAAAGATTTGAAGGTGAAGGTGTCTCCTCTCCTGGCCATCTGGTCTGCACCCTATTGGCCATTGAATCCACTCTTGTCTGGGTTATTAGGGCAGCTGTGGCCTACTGGTTTGGTCTTTGGGTTTGAAACTGTTACCTTTCAATCCCCAACCAGTAAGAAAAATGTGTGCGGGGAAAATGCTCCCAATACTCCAGATTAATGTCTGATTTGTTTCACTAATTCTCAAAGTTGAATTAGGGACCCTAAATTTGTCTACATGGAATGGAATGGACATGATCCCTAATCTGGGCAATTAACAATATAATGGACACTGGGGCAAACTCATTCATATTATAGCCCTGTAACCCTGACCACCCTTCCCCCAGCGCACACACACACACACACACACACACTCTCTCACACACACACACATACTGTCAGATACATTCACAAATACACACACACACAGGTTGTGTGTAACATGTGTACCTACCTATCCATTATGCACAAACATACTTGTCCACTGTCCACTCCTCCTTTCACTACCCCATGCACAAATATGCACCCACGCAGGAAGAACATGAGTGTCATATCTTTTTTCTTCTTGTTCCTTGTTTTTGGCACTCATGCACGTCTGCATTTTTTGCCCCTCGCGTGAAAGCTGAAATGGAGTCAGGACAAGTGCCTGCAAGCACCACTCTAGTCCTACCAACCGTCAACTTCCTGTTTGTGCTGCCAGGCGCCCAACATGAAACATGTTTTGGGTTTTTTTTGTTTTCCTCGCGCACACAGACGGCGTGGACTCAGCGCAACGCCTTTTTTCACGGAACACTGGTGGTGAGACTAACCAGCGGTGGCGCAGAAAGCCAGAACTTCACACAAACATTCACCTGCCTTCCTCACACTCTTTATGTCTCAGTGCGTCTCACTGTCTGTCTCTGCCCATCGCTCTGTCTTTCTTGTGGGCACAGAGACACCCGGGCGGGCACCCACTATACCAAAAGTACTGTCAGCCGCCAGCGCCACGCTAATATGTTTTCATCATCCCACGCACAAACCATGAGAGGGAAAATCACACAGTGTACGTGAGAGAGAGCAAGTATATAGTATATCTATTACCTGTGTGAATGAGGGAGTAATTCAACATGTTTTTTTTTTATCATTTTTACCTCATTTTCAAATAACCTAGGAAGATAACCAGATTAGGCTGTCCTTTCTTTATCAGAAAGAAAGTAAAAATCTGCATCAATTTCTGTACATGTATATTCACCACCTTATTTAGTATGTTGTAGAACACAGGACAGTTTTCAAACAAGGAATGAAATCTGTTATCAAAATGTGACACTTTCCCTCAAACACATTTAGACTCGGATATTTTTCATAGGGGAGATAAATAAGGTCCTTAGTGACTATTAGAAGCTAACTTATCTGCCATCTTAAGCTGAAATTAGAAAAATATATATTTTCTACTGACCAGAAGAGTTTGGAGACATGCACAGTAGTTTTATAGAAGATCTCTTAAAAGGGCCAGTCATTTCTTCACCATGGTTTTTCTACTCCTACCATCCCCCTCCCTATCAGATGTACGTCTTTACTGAGAACTATTACATATATTCACAGACACACTCTCCATCTCTCTCTCACACACACACACACATAGACATTGCAGCCTGATGCTTTCATTGTTCTAGACATTCATGCACTCTTATTTTATGGATTAATTCATACCTCCATGGTTACATGCCATATAAGATGCTGAATTGATGGTAAACACCACTTCTCTCTGATCCACACTCTGAGGCCTCATTAGTGTGCCTCGCAAATGGAGCTCAACGACACACATTCACACTCACTCATATACACACAATCACAGAGGTCACCCCCCACCACACACACACACACACACATACCTGTGTCCTTCTCCTGTTACCTGAGCCCATGGCTGGACTTAAGGGATTAGCATACTAAGAAAGTGTGAATTCTGATTGATAGAGGCTAGAAGATGTGAATGATATCAGGTTTAGAGTTAGAATTCAAAGATTCTGGCTAGACCATGATTATTTAATTACAAATTCTGAAAACTGACAGACAGACATTTAACATACAACCAAGAAAGGCCTGTCAACGTTTCCCATAATTACATTTTCCAAAATTAGTTCTGGGGCAGTATAGGCACACTTGCAGAACATTGCATAATAGATATTTAGGATTATTTAATCACCACCTATCCTCCACCTATATTCCCATACTACAAACCTAATGTCCATAAGACTTACACGCAAATACCTTCCATATCTTTTTTGCTCCTACTGACGTGATGGCTGCACAGTTCATTGACCGTGCACAAAAGTTTCCACGGGGTAATTCTCTGCTTCTCTGAGAGAGAAAAGGGGCGCTGGCTTTCCTGCGCGGGAAGATTGAAGTATAGTCAGCCGCTTAGTCTCGTATTCTGAACGCGTGTATGAAAACATGACAATCTCGACTGAGGAATTTCACGCCTAGAAGCAGATATTGATCTTAAAGTCGCTGGCACAAACACCTTGTAGCCTACCACCCGCATAAACGGTATATCGTCAAAAGCATCACAAAAAAGAAATGAGATGTATAAGAATTCGTTGTTCTTTCAATAGTGATTTTAATTTTTAAATTAAAGATTAGACTTCTCTGGGAAATTCTATAAACCTGAGCGCTGGTCATTTACGAGCACACTGGGTTGCGCAGAGGCATTTTGGCTCAACAATATATCAATAAACACATTGTAGTGATATGTGTGTTACTTATTTTGAACTTCATACCACGGCCACCTGACACAAACAGGAAAGCAGATGCTGCCTGTTGCTTTGGAGCGCATTGCGCACACGTGCCCACAGGGACTCCGCCTAATGGGAGGTGCACATGGGGTCGGGGAGGTTTAAATCAGACAGACCCGTGCACCTCACAACGATTTACACACGTATCCTCTCAGTGGTGCAAAGAAACTAGTCTACTTTGAATCACATAATGTCTTATTACGAGGTAGGTTGTGCAGATATTTACGTTGCATTTCTCCATAGTGCTTGCACAAAAACTGTTATGAGTGACCGTTATGGGTTAACAGCTGTCTAATGTCTTTTCTTTTTTTGCAGCATATTGTAATATCGGACGACTTCATTGAAGATAACAGCTCCGAGTCAGGATCAGGGGACTTTGCAATAGATCTTACAGAAGCCTGTGACCGGGCTGTGAGCCATGAATTCAGCAGGGTCTTCCTTCCCAACGTGTACGGAATCATCTTTCTGCTGGGGATCATAGGCAACGGTCTTGTGGTGATAGTGATGGGCTTTCAGTCCAAGTCTAGAACTATGACTGACAAATACCGCCTTCATCTGTCTGTAGCTGACTTACTCTTCGTGCTGACACTGCCTTTTTGGGCCGTGGAGGCGGCCACTGACCAATGGTACTTCGGGGGCTTTATGTGTGTGGCTGTACACATGATTTACACTGTGAACCTGTACAGCAGCGTGCTTATTCTCGCTTTCATCAGTCTGGACCGCTACCTCGCCGTGGTCAGGGCCACAAACAGCCAAGCGCCGAGGAAGCTGTTGGCGGAGCGCGTCATCTATGTGGGTGTATGGCTCCCGGCCGCGCTGCTCACTGTGCCTGACCTGGTGTTCGCCAAGGCTGAGGACATCACCGTTAGGACGAGCTGTCAGCGGGTCTACCCAGAGCCATCTAGCATCTGGCGCGCTGCCTTCCAGTTTCAGCACATCCTGGTGGGATTCGTCTTGCCTGGACTGGTGATCCTTATCTGTTACTGCATCATCATCTCCAAGCTGACGAAGGGCACTAGAGGCACACAGAAGCGCAAGGCGCTGAAGACCACGGTGGTGCTGATTGTCTGCTTCTTCAGCTGCTGGCTTCCGTACTGCGCGGGCATTCTTGTGGACACACTGATGATCCTGAATGTGGTGCCCCACAGCTGCGAACTGGAGCAAGGCCTGGAGAAGTGGATATTCGTCACCGAGGCGCTGGCTTACTTCCACTGTTGCCTTAACCCGATTCTGTACGCCTTCCTCGGGGTGAAGTTTAAAAATTCGGCTCGCAATGCCTTGTCCCCCAGCCGCGGTTCCAGCTTGAAAATTCTCCCCAAGAAACGCGGGGGGATATCTTCTGTGTCTACGGAATCAGAATCCTCCAGTTTTCATTCTAGTTAACGCACGCACGTTCGATACGAACTTTCCTGTTGTAAATAGTCATTCCCAAGGACACTGTATTATACTATATATAAGTCTGACATTTACATTCAAATGTATAGGAACTCCGACAGCATGCATATGGGCTGAGCCCCAAGGCCATTGAATGGCCTTCTGTAGCTATATGTAAATATAAATCCAGTGTCAGTATTGAGTCTACAAATGAAAAGGTTGATGATGATTTGCATTGAAAGGCCTGAATTCAGGGATTTTTAAATCAGCAGAATTGCCTACATAATGCAATGTATTTCACTGTAGTCTTACATTTTATATTATTGTTTACTTTTGTCTGTTGGCACTTAAATGCCATGCTCTTATTTATTACATGAATGGAATGAGTGTTCGATGACTAGTTTTGTTTTTCAAAATAGCTGCTTTGACTCCAGATCATTTGTAATAAACAGTTTAAAATGTGAAATCTGACAAATTCTTCAAAAATACACACATGTAGGCCTAAACGCACACAAACACACAGAAATGCCCCATGTTTCAAATAATCATAACCATCATACAACTGTATTCTGAAAATGTAATTCAATCATTCACTCATACTGGGTACTCTCAAATCTAGATGTGTATCTCTGGAGAGCGAGGTGTGAATATTGTGTGGGATTGGTGGATTTGCACCGCTGACTGTTGTGGTTGTCTGACCACCTGTGTCACTAACGTCATTCATTCTTCCAAAGATAGAGACAGAGTGTGGTGAGAAAGCAAGAGTCCCCCAACACACTCCCTCTTACTCATGAACACCTGATGGGAATATCTCTTGAGTAATAGTTTATGCTATATTAAATTCCCCAAATGTAAAAATGACTCACTCGACTGTCAAAGTCAGAGCCCACACTCTTTCAATGCATGACCCACATTTTATAAACACTGTAATATGTTTCTGAATGTGCTTAAGGGTCTGGGGTTTCAACTTTTTCTCACTTGTTGATTCTCTTTATTCACATTTGCCCATCAATATGCAAGGGTTTTTGAAAAGAGTTGTAAACTGCAGTTAGACAGGCCTATGTTCCTATATCGTACGTTTGTGAATTTGTTGTGCACTGGCTGCTATGGTGATAACAAAATAACAAGAGATGAAGCGGTTGCATTTGCACACGCCTCACATAAGAACACCGCAATTATGAATCATAATGTTACCTTACCTAACAAAGACTTATGGAAATCTGGTCTGGTTCCAGTCCACATTTTACTCAGATATGACATCACAGTGTGACATAACTGGTGGCATTAGACACAAAAAGACTGCTTGCTTTCCATAGGATAGGCTACTAGTGCAGAAAAGGGATCTTTCTGTTCAGGGAGCTTGTTTGCTGATGAACATTATGCAGGGGGGGCACTTGCATTTTTGAGCCCTGCTCATTGCAAGCATTTTAATATAGTCATGTGCACTCAACATTTGATCTAATTATAGACTAAAGCATTGTGTAAATCTTCCATATTCAATATTCAACAAAGGAACAAAAATACATTTGAATAACACATGAGCAAAAAAAAAAGAACAAAGATGTAAAGATGAGATAAGGATGTAGGGAAGCTTACACAGCCAACATTCCCCTCCCCTTCACACAACACTTTCTCTCTCTCTCTTGTCTCTCTCTTGTCTCTCTCTCTCTCTCTCTTTCTTTCTTTCTCACACACACACGTATCCAGTCATTATACATTTTTAAGTGCATGCATTAGGCATGAGAGAGGAAGAGCAGCTGAGAGCAGGTTGACACCCCAGCTCCACGCATTAGGCTACTGTGGGGCTGGACAGGAGTGAGGTGGAGGTGGTGGGGGGATAATGAGCTGTGATAGAGGGTATGTGTGAGGCCATTGATTAGCATGTCTTTGGTCGCTAAGTGCCCTATCAGGTGCGAGGTCTCAGGAGAGCAGTTAAGGGGACAAAGTGGTCCGAGTGGCTGTCTTTTATATCTTTAATGGAGCAGCGCTTTTCTTTTCTCTCTCTTTTTTCTTTTCTCTCTCTTGCGCTCTCTTGTGTGGCTCCTTTCTTCCCAGTTCTCTTTCCTGTGTCTTTTCTTCTTGTTAAACTTCTGACCTCCTGCCTTTCTCTCCCTCCCTCCCTCTCTCTCTCTCCCGCTCTATCTCTACTGTCAGTCCATATGTTACAATTTTCTGATTTCGGATTTTTAATCTCGTTTTTCTTACTCTTTCTTACACATTTTTTTTTACTTTTTTCATACCCTACCAAAAATCACCTTTTCATTCTTATCCACACATCTAACTGTACTTGCTCTCTCTCTCTCTCTCTCTCTCTCTCTCTCTCTCTCTCTCTCTCTCTCTCTC
>JAGFZM010001736.1:80377-93811 GCA_017657215.1 Limnothrissa miodon | reverse complement strand
CCCATCTCTCTCACTTGCTTGCTTGCTCACACACACACACACACACACACACCTATTCTCTTCCTCTGTCTGCAATTCATTCCTCAGTCTCTCCAGCCTAACACCACCCTCTCTCTCTCTCTTTCTCTCTCTCACTCTTTTAGTCTCACTCTCTTGATTCACTCACTCTTTTACTTCATCCATTGTTCTCTCTCTCTCTCTCTCTCTCTCTCTCTCTCTCTCTGTCTCTCTCTCTGTCTCTCTCTCTGTCTCTCTCTCTGTCTCTCTCTCTCTCCATTATTTGGTTCAGACTCTCCTCTCCTTCAGACTCTTTCTTCCTCTGTTTAAGCTCCATCTCGCCAGGCACTCTTTCAGATTCCTTTACTGGAGACCTGCTCAACTCTCTCTCTCTCTCGCATCATTATTTCTCCCTCTCTATCCACCTCTCCCTCCCTCTCTCTCTCTACCCCCCCCCCCCCTCTCTCTCTCCATCTCTAGGATCAGTGGAGGAGTGTGTGCACGGCCCATTGAGAACTTTCCAGCGGGCATGTCTGTGTTTTTTAAATAGCTTCGCAAGACAGAGGGAGTTACTCAGCACCCGCAATGTCTACTGAGTGTGTGTGTGTGTGTGTGTATTTGGTTGGGGGCAGGGTGCTTGGGGTGCACTCAGGTGGAAAGACATACAAGCTGTGAGAAAAATCTGTGTGTGTGTGTGTGTGTGTGTGTGTGTGTATGTGTGTGTTCTAGCAAAGTATATACATTTGATTAGATCTGAAATTGAGGGTATGTCTGTGTGCGTGTGTACCCAGGAAAAGGTCAGGTTAAAAGGGAGGTATAGCTGTGTGTGTGTGTGTGTTTGTGTGTGTGTGTGTGTGTGTGTTTCCTATGTGCATGAGTGCACGTCTTTGGAGGCGATTCGGGTATTGAGAGTGCTGTGGATCACTGCTCTCACACGGGAACCAGACAAGCGGCAAAAAAAAAAAAAAAGAAGCAAAAGGGAATGGCCAGGGAAGAAAGGGAGAGAGAGAGAGAGAGAGAGAGAGAGAGAGAGAGAGAGAGAGAGAGAGAGAGCGAGAGAGAGAGATCAAAGAAGAGAACGAAAGACAAAAAAGGAGGAAAGAAAAAGAAAAGAGATGAAGACTAAAAGGAGGCAAACAGCATCACTGGCGCCTCACTGCCAGAACACTGACACCTGATAAGATCTAACAGCACGCCTACTGTCCTCCCCTCTAGTAATGACCCCATGACAGACACACACACACACACACACACAGCCATATGTTCAGGTTCAAACTTCACTGGCTGCATTCCTCTTAAAGCCATAACACCTAGTCATGACACCGCCCTGTCTGACTGGCGCGCACACACACACACACACACACACACACCTTGTTCAGGTCTTACTTTCACATTCTGCATTCCATCCAGTCATAATAGCTTATAACTTTATATAAGCTTAAAAAAGACATGAGCATATTTGTTCATGTGGAATAGTGACACTGTGACAGTGTAACTGCCCATAATCTGAAAATAATCTACTGTAATCCATAATCCATAATCTAAAGATACAATTCGAGGCAGCTGAATCATACTGTATTGACTTTCTTTCTTTCTCCAGCTTCTCTCGATCGATAACGCAGCAACACACTGTTTGTTCCTTTCATTTGTTGCATTTGCATGGCTGCCTGGTACTGCCTTCTCAAATTTGCAATGCACACAGAGACAGACTGAAGAACTGAAAGAAGGGATAGAGAGTAAGAGAGAGAAAGAGGGAGAAAGAGGGAGAAAATAGATGCTATTCCTACATATTGTATTTATTGTAATTTTTTCACTCTTTACCTTTACTGACACTTACTGACAAGTAGCCTACATGTCTTATATGCTTTCTTCCATCTTTTACACACACACACACACACTCACTGTAGATACTCAAACGTGTATGCAAAAAACTAGTAAGGTAACAAGATGACTTGATAAACAGTGGGGGACAGTAGGGGTCTGATAGTTCTAAGGGTTCTGAGGGATAAGGCTCTGTGGGCGACTCAGGAACTTTAGCAGGCCCGCCTTCCTGTTCACTTTAAACCCTACAGTACCACTCAAAAAGGGTTCTTTACTTGCAGATTAAATGTACATCTGGAAACTGCAAGAGAGAGAGAGAGAGAGAGAGAGAGAGAGAGAGAGAGTGTGTGTGTGTGTGAGTGAGAGAGAGAGAGAGAGAGAGAGAGAGAGAGAGAGAGTGAGTGTGTGTGTGTGAGAGAGAGAGAGAGAGAGAGAGAGAGAGAGAGAGAGAGAGAGAGAGAGAGAGAGAGAGAGAGAGAGAGAGAGAGAGAGAGAGTGAGTGAGTGTGTTATGTGTGATGGGCAGCAGATGTGCAGCCCACCTGACAGCTAAGACGGAGCTTGTGGCCATGAGCAGCTCAGCCAAGAGCAACACATCCGGCCAAAGCCACAGTGTGAGGCAAGGAAGACGAGAGGGGACAAGTGAAAGAAAGAGAGAGAGACAGAGAGAGAGACAAGGAGGGGAAGAGTCAAACAGGGAGGGAGAGAGAGAGAGTGACAAAGACAGAGGATACAGAGTAGTCAGAGAAACAGGAGGTAGACAGAAAGGTGCGTTCAGGTGTGTGTGTGTGTGTGTTTGTATGCGTTGGTCTCCCCGTGGGGGTGATTTATGCTGCACTGACTTCTCTGATGGAGACGGACAGACAGGCGGGAGCCCACTAGCCCACGGGCCCTACACACACACACACACACACACACACACACTTACAACCTCCAGGCTTGACGTGTGCCAGCATGAGCCTGTGTGTGTGTGTGTGTGTGTCTGTGAAAACATGTGCGAGTGACTGGTTGAGATAAAGAAAGAGAGAAAGGGGGTGTGTGTGTGAGTGTTTTTCATTAGAGAGTAGCTGTGAATGTGTATCAGTAGGCTAGTAGATGTGTAGGCTAGTAGAACAGATTGGGTGGACAGGACGTAACCCCCATTCCATTTACCTCTGGACAGCAACATCTGCCTTTCACTTCTACTGAATGAGAGAGAGAGAGAGAGAGAGAGAGACTGATAGAGAGGTTTACTAAAGGGAAACAAAGAAAAAAAAAAGAGTGGTGTGCAAAACATAGATAATGAAAGCAATAAATACGGGAGACAGAGAGAGGCAAAGAGACAGAGACAGAGTGTGTGTGTGAGAGAGAGACTGAATGGCCACAGGACCACAAGCACCTCTAGTTTGGTACAAATGGATTCCGAATTGAATCTCAAATTCTTAATTCAGCAGAAACACACACACGCACAAAACACACAAACACATGTTGAATCACACTCTCTCTCACTCACACACACACACACCCAAGGCATGCAATCCTAACGATGTAAGCAATTTTGGACCTCTCCTGCTTTAATTAGTATCTGTCCTCAGAGAGAGAGAGAACAGCTGCTGCTTGTGTGTGTGTGTGTGTGCGCGCGCATGTGTGTGTGTAGTGTTTTAATGACAGACCAGCTTTTCACATTGGCAGCTCTGGCTTGGTATCTGATCGACCCTGGCTTTTCAGGACTAAAGCCTCTCTTTCTGTATTTCTGTATGTGTATGTGTATGTGTGTGTGTGTGTGTGTGTGTGTGTGTGTGTGCGCGTGTGCTGTGTTTTCAGGGCTCAGTCACATCACCCCACAGGCATCCCATGGATCGACCCTGTTTATATGTGGTTAAAACTCTGCAGGCAGCGAACCACATCCAGCTGTGTGCATGACGCTCTCCGTATGTGTGTGTGTGTGTGTGTGTGTGTGTGTGTGTGTGTGTGTGTGTGTGCGTGCCTTTGTGTGTGAGCCTGTCTGGAAACAGCATTCCCTTTTCCATCCATGTCTCCCCTCACCAAAGTTGCGGGGCTAGCATGTTGATGTGGGTGTTTATGTTCCACATCTGTTTGTTTGTTGTTTGTTTGCATGTTTGTTTGTTTGTTTGTTTGCCTGCCTTCCCCTCAGATAGTTTAGTTTAGTTTAGTTTTATTTGGGATCCCCATTAGCCTGGTACAGCAGCTATTCTTCCTGGGGTCCTATCAACCATTTACTTACAACATCGTCATTTGCATATTAACATAAACATCACACTGCCTGACACACAGAACCATCTAAAAAAAACAGAATATACATTGAGACAATTACAGAGAATGAGACAAACATTCAACCAGACTAACAAAAATGAAGAATAGACAGGACTTGCTCCTAAGGTTAAGTTCCATTATGCACATTTTCTAATATTAATAATGCTACCTCATGTTGATAATACTATCTCATAGGGGTTTTAGTGATACTCATTTCAGCAATTTAGTGACCCATTTAACTCATATAATATCAGTAGTAATTCAAACCCGCACACATATCGCGACTCATAAGCAAAACAGGTTGCATGTTGCATTCGTTGACATAGGTCAATGGCAGCCGCGTCTGGGTCCTATCAGAGACACAAAGAACTTGCTAACCCTGATACCGACGGAGAGGAGAGGAACGAGGGATGGAAGGAATGAAGATAAAGAAGAGAAGAGGGAGAGGAGGGAGGAAAAGAAGATCCTCCTACGAACCCGAAAATAAAGGCAGGAAAAAAGCCAAAAAAAGAGACAGAGAGAGACACGAGACAGAGAGTGTGAGTGTGTGTGTGTGTGTGTGTCAGACAGACGGAGAGACGAAGAGCGATGAGGCCAAAGCGGGCAATCCCAGGCTGAGACTGACACACGGGCTGGGCTGTGATGCAACATGTAGCCGGTGAGGAGAAACAAGACAAAATGGCAGAAGAGAAGAGACAAAAAGGAGATCAATCAGTCGGCCGACGTGGAGAAAACAGATAAGCACAGGTGGGAGACTCAGAGGGAGGGAGCGTGTCTCTCTCTCTCTCTCTCTCTCTCTCTCTCTGTGTGTGTGTCTAACCTGGAGAGCTGAAATCAATGGAGAGAGGGGGGCAGGAAGAGGCGAAAAGATGAAGTGGGGGAAAAAAACACAGGCGAAAGGAGGAAGAGAAGGGAAAAAAAGAAACCAGGCCATTTGCAACCAAACTTCTATGCAGACCTCCTCTGTGAATGCTTTTACATGTCTGTTCGAGTGTTTGTGTATATTTTGAGTTTGTTTATCTAGTGCGGTTTGTTTTGTTTATTTGTGTGTGTGTGTTAGTGTGTGTGTGTGCGCGCATGTTTGTGACTTGAGGAATCATCTCTGTGAGGGAGCTCCATATGGCAGCGTAGCAGCTTTACTAGCCAGAGTGCACGTGTCTGTTAAAGTTCAGCACTAAAGCCCTTTCAGAGCCGTGCCCGCGTGTGTGTATTCATATGATTATACGTCAGGAAAATAAAAGGTTCCTTAATCTCTACCAAGCCCCTGTGTGTGTGTGTGTGTGTGTGTGTGTATCAGAGTGCATCTTCATACATGTGTGTCGCTTGTGCTGTGTATTTGAGTGCATGTTTGTTTGTGTGTGCGTGTGTGTGTGTGCAAAGTATGAATGGTTTTGTGTGTGTGTGTGTGTGTGTGTGTGTACACACACTGTAGCATGCTGGGCGTCAGCACTCTTAAGACCTCCTGGTCTCTCAGCCCACACTCCAACCCCCAGCTGACCTCTGACCTTTCATGATTCATCCTGCATCCCGATCTCATGAACACCCCAGACCCCCACCCCCCCAGAACCCCCCCCGATCCCTGCCCCTCCTTGTTCCATCCCTCCCCCCAATCTCAGACACCCCAACCGACCTGACCCCGCAGCCCTCCCCCCACCCCACCAGAGCCTTTCAGAAGCACAAAAGAGGGGGAACATAAAGGAATGAAATAAACGAGAAGAGAGAATAGACCCGGTCTCCTTTCGAGTGTGCTCTGTCAGTAAAGCACCATGCACAGCAGGAGCGGAGAGGGGAACGAGGGAACTTAGATGCGGCACCTGTTGCAAAGAGCCTTGGGCTGGAACCGTTAGCATGTGCCATTCTGGGAACTCCATATGTTGACAGCGGGGGGAACTTAGGACATGGCACGTAGCCGTTATCGGCTGACGCGACCGGCCAAACTGGTGTTGATTCGTTGGTTGGCTCGTGAGTTTGTGGGAGTAGCCTAGGCCTTCTTTCCTTTGCCTTTGGATTAATGAGACCTTTTTCTCAGGAATGTTCATTTCGTTGCCATAAATCTGTGGCTAAGTCAAGCCCTGCAGCCCAAATGTGTGTGTTTGTGCGCACATGTGTGTGTGTGTGAGTATGTAAAATGGGGGAGAGCTGCTGTATATGCTCCAATGATCCAATTCAACACTCACCCAGTGTTTGTGTGTGTGTGTAATAACTATCTTTGTGTGTGTTATAACTATCAGTCACCACTTGCCAACCCCAAAAACCTCCATACCATTTAGTTATTGTTCAGTATTATTGCTATTTGTTTTTTTTTTTTTAGATTTCCTTGTCAAAAGCCAAGGAGCTACAGAACACAGTCCTATTGTACATGATGTAGGTTAACGCAGCGTTCAGAGAGAGCCGTCAGGGGAAAAGGGTTCCTGACCTGCTCACTTTTGAAGCGCACAGCGAACGTTAAAGGCAAAGAAAATAACAAGCGACGGCGGCATTCCCTGGCATTTGGAACAGCCAAGCGAGTGACCCCTTTCGATGCTGCCAGGCGTGGGCGGACGTCACCTGCAATATAAATAATTGGAAGTGATGAGCGTGGCCTATTACATTCTTAATTTGGTCTGTTTATTACGACGTAATTAAAAAGAGAGAGAGGAAGCCATAAATAGTGGATAATACGGCATTAACAGAGGACTTGACGGAGGGGGACAGAGTCTCTGCTGCAGCGGCTCTGTGGTGATTTCCCCCCCGCCCCCCCCCCCCTCCTCTCTGTGCATCCTTCAGACAATCACGTTATCTTTTGCGAATCTAATTAAGACCACAGCCGTTCTTGTCGTCATGGTCGGTTGGTTATCTCTACTGGCGACGCGCTACAATAGCTCCAATTAACCTTGAGCAGTGCCGGTCATCGGCGAGCTAATCACTCCTATTGTCGCGGGGAGAAAGCTCCCATACGGCCGCCACTTGTATCGGCACTCCTCACAATGCATGACGAGTGATTTTTATGGCGATAATGTCATAATCGCTTTGGCGGGGCGCTCGCTAACGTCTTTTTGAGTTACCGAGGCGATGCGAGAGCGGCTTGTAAACCACCGCGAAAGTGACTCTCACGTAGGCAAAGGTCAAAGCCGTTGAGAGGAAGAGCAGAGTTTGAAGACAAATGGTTGATATGGGGGGGGGGATGACATTGTTTTCTCCTCGTCCAGTCGGGTGATTTATGGAGGAGTCAGTTCCAAATGGGATTTCTGGCCAACCCTTGAGAAATAGCAAACCTTTGCACTGGTAAGGTCATGGAAAAATTCCCCTCTTTCTTCTAAAGATAACTGGGGCTTACCGTGAAACTGGATGAAAAGTCCCTATTCATGTGAAAGGAAGCGGCCCTTTCCTCTCAGAGCGTACAGAAATGAGGATAAATCTTTGGTTACAGAAGAGGATAAAACGTGTATATTAAAGTGGACCATTTGTGTGTGTGTGTGTGTGTGTGTGAGAGAGAGAGAGAGAGATGGACTGTGAAACTGCAGACTCCTTTCTAGTAAGGACGATAAAGGGATTACTGACTGTAACAATCTAGAAAATTTGACTTGATCACATCAGCATTTGTAATCAAAACCCATTGTGTTCAAAGGTACAGATAATGTTGGCACTACCCGTTTCATTACCGATTCAATCTGTGTGTGTGTTTGTGTGCATACATGGTGTTTTTTTTAACTGCTTACAATCACCACCTACATTGATGACGGTTAGAAGTGAGGACTTGAAGCGTTGACGAACCAAACCACCTCTGAGCAGCCGGGGGACCTGGCCTTTTGACTTTATTCAAACAAAAAACCATCAACCTCTTTCCCAACCCACCAGCAACCTCTGACCTGACCTGGCATTTTGCCACGGCAACCAGCAGCAGCAGTGACAGTGATGGAGGAAATGAGAAGGGACAGATTTGCGGCTGTGGACGACCACTTCCTTGAGCGTCAGGGTTAAAAGCTGTGAAGGGACAGGCGGCATTTTCAGAGTCTTTTTTTTTCAATCTTCCCCCTCTCCGTTTATAGCTCATCAGGAGGTTCACAGCAATGGAGGGAAGCGCGTTGCGTTCTTTGTGGTCTTTCTGCGTGGCAGAGATTTAGAGCACTGTACACATGTGCTGTATGTGTGTGTGTGTGTGTGTGTGTGTGTGTGTGTGTGTAGGAGTCTGAATGCCTGCTCTTCTTTTTAATCAGTGACAGCCATTTCTTGCCCCTACAATCACACCCATCATTTTCCTGCCTGGTTGCCTCTAATTCAGCAGGTTAGTGTGAGCCCCTCTCTGTCTGCTGGGCCATGATAAGGATTCGGATCCTCCCGCTGCAACATTGCTGGGGCCGAAATGCGAGCGAGTGATGGAAGAGTGGGGGGAGAGAGGGTATGTGTGTGTGTGTGTGTGTGTGTGTGTGTGTGTGTGTGTGTGTGCACGCGCGCAAAGAGTCTGTGTAAGCTAGGGAGGGAATGACAGAATCTGACAGAAAGGGGATGTAAAGGTGACGCAACTGATAAATTAAGAGACAGAGAAGGCAATGGCACAGGCCTGATCTTGATTGTAGGGCAATCAAAAAAGAAAGAATAGGAGATGTGTGTTACTGTACACACCACTCAAGCAGACAAGAGGGTGTGTGTGTGTGTGTGTGTGTGTGCACGCATGTGTGTGTGTGTGTGTGTGTGTGCTACTGTACACACCATTCAAAAAGACAGAGAGAGAGTGATTGTGCTTGTGTGTGAGTGTGAGGGAGAGAGAGTGTGTGTGGGATATTGTGTGTGTGAGTGTGTGTGTGTGCGTGTGATATTGTCAGTGTGTGTGTTTGAGAAACACAAAGACCAAAGGAAAAGATAAGGAGAAACCACATGCCATACAGGAGCAAAAACACGTCAGTTAAGTATGTAGGCGGAAGAGCGAGAAATTAAAAAGGAAGCCGACAGTTCAGACAGGCAGACAGGCAGACAGGCAGACAGACAGGCAACCAGGTGGAGATGGCAGCTTGCCCTCCAGGCCTGGGGCCTGTCGGTCGTGTTGGTGCACGACCTCCGGAGGCCCAGGGCCCTTCCTATTGAGATGTCACTTTCGCTAGGGTGGGGAGCAGGAATGCAGCGCGTGGGCTAATCCACACAACCCTCAGCTTTTCTCTGCCAGCACTTTATCACTCGTTTTCTTTCCGTCTTTTCTTTTATTCTTCTCTCTCTCTCTCTCTCTCTCTCTGTTCGGGGTGAGGCGGAGAGTGGAGGGGTCATCTGCAGCCGATGTCTTTGGAGCCACCGGCGCCTGGAGCTGAGTAAGCTCTCTTCCACACACACACACACACACAGGCCCTCCAGGTCAGGCTAAGACCTGTGCCGTGCCCTGCAGGCTAAAAAGTGACTTAGGGTTATCAGATCTTGAAGTCCAACTCAGGTTAAGAAAGGCCAAGCCTCAAACTCTGCCTGCCATCAATGGCAAATTTAGGGCTGAGCTAGCAGCTCTGTGTGTGTGTGTGTGTGTGTGTGTGTGTGTGTGTGTGTGTTTGTGATGTTCTTGAGAGTGACTGGGCAGACACCAATGGGTGGATATTTTAAAGAGCAGATGAAATCAGTGAGGTGAAAAGCCTTAAGCATGATTAGGACTGTGTGAGTGTGTGTGTGTGTGTATGTGTGTGTTTGTGTGTGTTAGGGGTAGGACTTGAAGGGGGGGGCATGGTTTTCTTTAAGAGGGCTACTCCTTCGGGTGGGAGGCCGCCAAGCTGATATGGAGCTAATTCAGGCCCAGGTCCAGACGGCAGACCAGTCACCTGACAGCCTTTACGGAAGTGGCCTCTATATCTCCGTGAGAAGGATGAGGAGGAGTGTGTGCGTGTGTGTGTGTGTGTGTGTGTGTGTGTGTGTGTGTGTGTGTGTGTGGTTAACGAGGGTGAAGTTTGGGGGCGGGCTGATGGTGTGTGTGTGTGTGTGTGTGTCTGTGTAAGCCACTTTACCACCCAAACAAACACAAAGAAAGGTTTTAAAGCGCCTTGCCTGCCAACGATTTTAATTTGCAAAGCGATTGACGTAAATGGGTCAGCAGTCTGACCCCAGCACCTCAGACACACACACACACACACACACACACCGCCACTTATCCGAGTCCAGAGTGCCTCAAATTCTAGTGACACAAAAATGTCCATTAGCAAGAACAATAACCCCCCCCCCCCCCAACCCAAATCCCTCTTCCATACACCAGTGGTCCATCTGTCAACACCTACCATAGGGTGCGGGGTGGCAGTAGTAGAGTAACACAGAGTAGTGAGTTAGATACAGTAACTCTATACAGCAACACAGAATCCCATGTGTGTTTAAAGCACCATTCAAGGGCCCAACACGTCATTTTAATCCACTTTCAAATAAACACACCAGAAACAAAACAGTTGCCAAGAGAAAAGCATTTACTAACTTTAACCAATCCGAAGACTACTTCAGAAGCATGGTGAACAGGCTTATAATGAGATGGCCAAGAAGCTAAAATATTAACGACATTTTTCCCTTGACAGGCCCTTTTATAGCATGACATTCATCAGACTTTCGGATATCAAAAACAGATGCAATCTAACATGTATATTTACAAAGCACAAAGAAGACTTTTAGAAAGCTAAGCAATCAAAGTACAGGTCTGCACTGTTGTGGTTACAAAGGCGTTTCCAGTATAACCGTGGGCATTTGGGAGGAGGGTGTGCGTACATTAATTAAAATGATTGACGTGACATTCTAGTGACTTCAGTTTTGCAGTACTGCAGCAAGTTCTTGCAACAGTGATTCATATCTCTCTCTGTCTCTGTCTCTCTTTCGCTCATGCACAAACATACACACAAATAATCTCATACAAATCAACTGTGGCTGTTTTGAATTGGAACAAACATGATCCTTTCGTTCTGTGTGTGTGTGTGTGTGTGTGTGTGTGCGCGTGCATGCATGCATGTGCATTTGTGCAGGTGTGCTCATGTGTATGAGAGTGTGTGAGAGGCCACTGCTGAGTCCAAGCTGATGTCAACTTATTGCATATCATCCACATACCATATCATTCTAGGGTTCTACCACTGTACACCCAATCACAGAAACACACACACACACACACACACACACACACACACACACACACAAGCTTGTTTAGGTCAGCAGCGTATAGACAGGAGGGCAGTGAGTTGGTGGGAGAGATGAAAGTTGGCCACACAGACTGTGGTCTTCACAGTACGTTGACTACACGGTTGGCTCTGGTAAACATTGACTGACACTTGCCTCACAGAAGACTCAAAACCACAAGTGATGAATGGGGGGAGGGACAGGGGTGCTTACCACTGACAATGGTGTTTATCCAGCATTAGTCACACACACACACACACACACACACAAACACACACACACACCTTGGCCTCCCAGACATCTTTGTGGGCTAAGCAAACACAATGCTACCACTTTCATGTTGGATATTAACACAGAAACCAACACAGAGTCTAAGCCTGTGCATTGAGGGCCTTAAAACCACTGTAAACAGACTGGGCTTTACTTGTAAGCCACGCAGAGTGTTTCCCGCCGCTGTGCCATTCACTGATTAAGCTGAGCAGTCAGACCTGGGCACACCTGCCTACCGTAATCACCTGAGGACAATGCAAAAAGATAACAGGACGGACAGACAGCTGATCCTCACCTGAGTCTATTGTCAAACCATGGGGTGATGGACAGATGAACAGAAAAAAGATGGGAGGGATGGATGGATGGATAAAAACAGAAAGGCCTTAACAACAGTTAGCCTGTGTAGCAACAGTTAGCCTGTGTAGCAACAGTTAGCCTGTGTAGCAACATTTTTTTGTGGGGGGCTTTTATTCGGATAGTGGCAGTGGAGAGACAGACAGGAAATGAATGGGAGAGAGATGGGGCAGGATCGGCAAAGGACCACAGGTCGGAATCGAACCCGGGTCGCCGGAGTCATGGCACGACGCCCACTGAGCCACAGCACCTGTGTAGCAACATTTTTTCACAGGTGAACTCACTTGGACCAGTTAAGGCAGGTCTTGGTTGCACAAAAAAAAGGTGCAAACTTCATCACACTGTTGCCTCTCAATGCTGTGAACAAATTGCGAAACAAAGGCGGTGTTCATCAGACCCAAACCACAGATGTGTGTGCATGCGTCTGTTTATTTATGTTTTTTGACGGTTAAGAATGTGTATGTATGTGATGTGTGTTTTCTTAGTGAATGGCAACCATTCGCAGGCGGGACTTACCTGGCCCCATTTCCACAAAACACAGGTGTGAATTTTATTGCAAGCTGGTCTGAATGAGCTCGTCTCTTTCTCTTATATATTTCTTTATTACAGATATCAGGCCTGTTACAGCCATCAGGCCTGATTAGTCATGCTTCGTTCTTTCCCTATCTCCTCCAGGTGCAAGCAGAAGACACACAGCCAATTAAACGCTACACTTGGAAGGTGACATTCTTTGCGTTTCCAACCCTGAGGGCTAATGTGTCTTTCTTTAGCTTGACCCCTGCAAAATAAAAAGGAAAGAGAGAGAGAGAGAGAGAGAGAGAGAAACAGAAAAAAGGAAAAAGACGATAAGAGGGTTTTTTTTTTTAAGTGTATGTTGAGTGTCGACAAAAGCTCAGTATAAATTAAGTGGATTGTTATTGAGCTTTGCCTTGGGTCCTATGGCAGCCATTTTATTTTAATCAATGAGAATGTGGTTGTGCTGTTTGGTCACTAAACAAGACAAGGAGAGACAGAGGCTATATAAATGTGAGAGGGGGAGGCAGCGTGGTTCAAAGCAGCTCTTGAGAATCTCCTTTTTTGTGCTGGGCCGTATTTGATGTTGCTCTGCTTTGAAATGGAGCATTATGGAAAAACCAAAAGGGGCCTTCTGTGGACCACAGCGAGCTCTCAGTCTTGCGCTCGCTGCTGCCCGCTGGCAGGTTCAAAGTCTTGTGGGGGCAACAGAAGAAGAAAGAGGAGAAGAAGAGGAAGAGAGAGAAAGAGAGAGAAAGAGAGAGAGAGAGAGAGAGAAAAGCACAAAATCCATGTCGAAGGGAAGCGGCCTTTCAATCTGCTTCTCTGAGGGAAGAATGGATTTCATCAATACTATCCCTCCATCACAATTTCCATTTCAACACTTCCATCTTTTTCCATCAGTGAGAAGAGATCTGGTCCAATTAATTTCTGGAAATGTCTGCATGGGGAGAGTATGTGTTTGTGTGTGTGTGTGTGTGTCTGAAAGAAAGGAGGAGGACGAGATATTGCTTGTTTGTGCAAGAAAGGGAGAGACAGACTGTATGTGTGTGTGTGTGAGAGAGAGTGTGAGTGAGAGAGAGAGAGAGAGAGAGAGAGAGAGAGAGAGAGAGAGAGAGAGAGAGAGAGAGAGAGA
>JAGFZM010001736.1:13678-80367 GCA_017657215.1 Limnothrissa miodon | reverse complement strand
AGAGAGAGAGAGAGAGAGAGAGAGAGAGAGAGAGAGAGAGAGAGAGAAAGAGAAAAGGAAGAAACCCATTTGTTATATTTTATATGTTATATTCACATGAGGGGATTGAAGGGGTTTGAGAGAGGCTGAATGGGTGTTGGCCATGGGCTTTTTTTTTGTTGTTGTTTGAGTTTTTGAAAAAAAAAATGGGGGAAATCTAAGGGCGCCATACTTCACTGGTCTAATTTCATAGCTTTTCCTATTTTAAATATTGAAGGGCTTGTCAGCTGGCGTTCATTCCACAAAGCAGACAGAGGGAAAAAGAGAGGAAGGGAACATTCCACTGAGAAATAAAAGAGGGGGATGGGAGTGAGGGAGGGAGGAAGGGAGTAAGAGAGACAGATAGACAGAGATAGAGGGAGAGACCGATAGATAGAGAGAGAGAGAGAGAGAGAGAGACAGAGTGAGATTGAGAGAGTGTGAGAGAGAAAGAAAGAAAGAAAGAAAGAAAGAGAGCGAGAGAGAGAGAGAGAGAGAACAGGGCTGCAAAGGAGAGAATAGGGAGACAGAGACTGAGACTCTGAGACAGAGCAAAAAGGGGGTTGGCTTTTTGATGGTCTTTTTTCCCCCTTTTTAAGATTACCACAATACAGAGAGGCAAGAGTGGCATCAGATGGGAATCAGAAGTAGAGAGATTGCACAGTGACAGACCGGAAGACTGTGTCTGTGAAGATGAGCACATAGCACAGACACCATGCTGTGTAGAAATCAAAGGACAGACAGACAGACAGAGAGAGAGAGAGAGAGAGAGAGAGAGAGAGAGGAGAGAAGAGAAGAGAGAAAGAAAGAGTGAGAGTGTGCGTGTTTGTTGCTGAGGCGGGCGACACAGGCCAGAGAGGTAGACGGCTGAAACTCACTCTACACTGACATCAGCGATTAAACCTTGCCTGTCTGACTGGCCACAATAGCTTCATCCATGGAGAAATCTGCAAGAAGGTATCTGATAAAGAGATGCAGACTACAGACTGGGGGAAGGACATCGTAAGGACATAGGATGAGAGGAGAAAATGACAGAAATGTGAAACGGAAGGAAAGAAAAGAAGAGAAGGGAATGGAAATAGAAAAGAAGGATTAAATGGATGGGTGGATGAATGAATGAAGGGATGAAGAGAGAGGGGCTGGGATTAGAAGCTGCTCCATGTTGTGGAGAGAGGAGAAGCCAAGTGGTGAAGGAGTGGTGGTGGAGTACAGGGCCGGGGATCGAGGAGGCACGAGCAATGGTGTCAGGTGTCAAGACAGATGGCTGTGTGTTTCTGAGAGGGCTTTGCCAGGAGCCTCACTCACACTCTCCAGAGCCTCTGTGCTGCTAGGCAGAGGAAGAGAGAGAGAGACAGAGACAGAGAGAGAGAGAGAGATATATATAGAGAGAGGGAGCAAATGAGGGAAAGATGAAGACAGACAAGAGAGAGAAAAGAGTAAAAAAGAGAGAAAGCAAGAGGCATAGATGCGTGGAGAGAAACCGATGAGAATACATAGATAGATGGATGGATGGATGGATGGATGGAGTTGCTAAATAATAACAAAAGGAGCAGAAAAGACTAACACTAAGTTCTCTAAATGCCCACTACCACCACTATAACCTCGATTAACTGCTGGAGCACTGAAGCGTTTATTTCCTCTTTCACTCCCAGTCAAGTCTGAAATCAAGGAGAGGCGTGTCCTGTATTAATCACAGGTTAGCAACTAAATACTCCTTGGCATTAGCTGCCAGCCACGGACAAAAGAGGAGGAGGAGCTGCACTCTTGTTCAGTGATGAAGGGGTGAGACGCCAGTCCAATGCCAGAGCAGCCACTGGCTTTTCCTGCTCCTCTAGCCTCCTGGGCCAAATCGACTGTGGACTACTTCAGATCTAGGGCTTCAATCAGCGGCAGAAGAAGAAGAAGAAGAAAGAAAAAGGCACAGAAAATGGCCTAGCTGAGTTGATGATGTCCGTGCCCCAAAAGCAGCTCTTTAATCTTGCTGCTTCTGACAAAGCAAACTACTGTAGCGCCCACCCCTCTGCACTCATCCCAAACCTTGTCCACAACATGTATAACCATAGGGAAACCAGGACAGGCTTGATTGAATGTGACATGGGATGCGACATACGGACAACCTGTGCAGGGTTAGTGAATAAGAACGCAAATGCTTATGCCAAGCTGAAATTAACTGCACAAATAAACAAACAAATTGATAGAAATCAAAGCGGAAGAATAAATAAGCAGGACATGTTTTTTTTTTACGTTTTCCCATCATTCCACTGGCATTGTACGCTTGAGAGAGCGCACAGATGTGGCTTTGGTTGACATACGGTAGACGGTGGAGATGCAGGCACGCTGGCAGGGAGGCCTTCGTCTCCGCCGTTAGACAAACACAGGAGTGACTCAAGGGCCCATTGGAAACATGTTGAAAAGATGTTTCTGTGGACCTTGGCTGCTCCCCCCCCCCCCTTCCTGGTCGAGCCAAAACCAAACCTAACTGATGTCAGCGGAAAAAAAGAAAGGGAGGAGGAGGGGGGGTGAACACCACCAGAGCGCTTATGACCGAAGTGATTCATGTTGGATGTCACCGGAGTCGGTGGAGCGTACACGAGCAGCTACGATTGCGCTGGAGTTAGCCATTTCAGCTGTCTACTGAGATAAGAAACACAGTCTGGATCTCTCGCGCTCTCTCTCTCACTCTCTCTCTCTCCTCCTCTCTCTCCCTCTCAGCATGAGGAGTGCCATCCTTGCCAGAGGAAGCGATATCCATTTAATCTTTGTTGTAGATCTGTTAAGTCACACAGGTAACATGGCGTCACCCGGAGACTTCCTTCTTAACCTTAATAGGAAACAGGACTTTATTGTTAAGCGCCTAGCTGCTCTTTCTAACTGCTTCTTACTTAAGAGCTTATTAACTCGGTAGCTTTATCCTGGAGAGGCAGCGTGGTGGATCTATGCCAGAGATGTCATCCACCTTGACTACCTCCATCCACCACAAGGGTTCACAGAGAGGATGAGAAAATGGCTGAATGCCAATGTCCCTCTTACGCCCTAAGCCTTGACTTAACTAGCATGAATCAGCTGAATGATTTCTTGATCTGTGGCAGAGAACATCTGAGGGTTCTAGGCTTTTGGGTTAAAGCAAAACTGAAGATTTTTTAAGGTTCAAAAATAGTTTTAGGGTGACGCCTAAAGCTTGACAAGCTCTTGCAGGCTTCCATCATCTAAAACAGTACTTCTGGGCTTGCTGATGCTTTGAAAGCCTGTAAACCTCTGATGGGTGGTATAGTCACATGTATATATTTATGCAGAGACCAATTAAAATTTTTCCAGTTCACAGCACAGGTTGGTTAATTGGTTAATGGTTAATTCTGTCTGTGAGGTGACCCTGACAGATCGGTGCCCTTTCCGACATCAAAGGCAAAGGTGGTTGGCAGACACATGCATGCACGAGACCAACTCATTTTTGACCTCAGTGATTTGGTCAGCTGAGGGGTCAAGTGCCAAAAAACCCTCCAGCTCTGCGCAAACCTGAGGTCACATTCGGCCAGGCTTGGCCAGCGCCATGCTGCCAGGACAACTCGAGCCCAGAAACATGTGACGACAAAAAAAGAAGAAAAAAAAAAAAAAAAAAGAGTACCTGCAGCACACAACCATAAGTACGGCAACGGTAACAGAGTTCTGCTTCCTGTCAGCAGACGGAAACCGGCCCTTGGCCAGCGTTTCGGCGGAGGCAGGAGCAGATGGCTTTGCATAATCCGCCGCCGGGACCGGTGCATTCCCTTCGCCACCAGATACCCTACGGTACCAGCTGTACGGAGGACCAAACACACACACACACACACACACACACACACAGGAGTGTGCACACACACAGACACACACAAAAAAACATTCCGATATGCTCCAGGGTAAGGCAATGCTAAGGTAATATCTGAAACCTTAACCACTCAAAACAAGATGGCAGATCTAAAAATCTCAGTCTCCTGGGCTGAATTCCATACAGGGCCTTATGTCATTGCAGCCTCTGTCATCAAACCCAGCAAATGACTGGGCTCTTCGGAAATAGTCAGTTATGAAGACATCAGTTTAGCAGTGCGAGATGAACGTGGCAAGAATGCTTAATTAAACACTTTGAGCCTGAGGTGAGATCTGTTGTGCTCTAGTCTCTTGCTTCCTTTGACGCACAACTAAGTGTTCACTGGGGCCTTGTGTAATTTAAACCGAAGGGTGTTTTTGGAGCTCGATTGGAAAACTCAGAGGTATCCAAATGTGTCGGAAATGGGCAGTGGACAGGGTCACTGGGAAGTGTCACTGGTGTGTAACCCACTATATGTTTTAGAGATAAAGAACGAAAGAATGAGAGATGTGACAAACAAGCTGAGAGGAGGATGTGATTAGCCTGATATGGTCATCCGCTTTCACTTTGTTTCACTTCGTGCAAAGCGTCTGAGAACCAGCCATAGGCATTCGTTTTCATAACGGTGGGCGGGATACTTTCTGCTTCAACCAACGGCTACTGCTTGGTCGTGACGTATGCTATTTCAAATTGGGCACTAGAGTTCAACGTCATCGCCTTTAGCCCCCGATCTGTTCGCTGATTCGCCGACACGATTTCTTGTCGGAGAAAACCAAAGCTTATCGTGAGTTCCCTGACTAGTATGTAGGTTAATGAAATTAACTGTTACCACTAGGCGGCGTTAGCCTGGCTAGGATGTGATGCCACCTACGGCCACTCTTCACCTGTGTGTGTGTGTGTGTTTCTACAGAATGATGAAAAATGCATCAGCATATCCAAATGCAGTACTCCAGTATATGTGAAATATTTAAGAGAGAGTGCGTGTCCCCTCCTTTCCATGGTTCCTTGTGTTTTGGGCCAAAGTCGTTCAGAAAAGCACAGGAGTGTCTCATCCTGTTGACCTTGTTTGGAGGAACTTGAATGAGTAACAAATAACATGGCACTGGGATTTCATGCCTTTCCCTATTAGTTCAAAGGACGCCACACAGCCGATGGCTCAGCCGGGCATCAGGTCTGGCAACTCTGGGCAAAATCGATTCACAAATCGAATCGATAATGTGAGCTAAAGCTCTTGCTCCTCCTCCCTGAAGATGAGGAGACAAAATTTGTCATGTTTACAGAGAGAGAGAGAGAGAGAGAGAGAAGGGAAAAGGGTGACACAAAGCAGAGCAATAAAAGGATGAATGGATAGGAAGCAAAATGGGGAATGGAAAGAACGAGACAGTAGAAGGAAAAGTGGGTGAAAAGCAAGAGTGAGAGAAATAGAATCAGGCAGGGCATGTGGAAGACACCATATTCACTGACTCATGCTCAGAGAAGGAAATGGGTAATGATGCGTGTTTCAGGGGGCTTTGATTTCGCTCATGAGATACGGAGATTGAGGTACAGGAAGGAGAGAGAGAGAGAGATCCTCTATTTTGTCACTTATTGCAATGCAACTTGTCATTTCCCATATCTGTCATTCCCCTTTTCCATGATGGCTGGGTAACCCATTACAGCTTCATATACAGATCGACTGGCAAACAGCCAGAAAGCCTGATGTAGCGATTAAAGAGACAAAGACAGACAGACAGACAGACGGGTTGAGGCACAGAGAACTGGTAGACAAGCAGACAGGCCAGCAAATCGAATGTTAGGCAAGTTGGCAAGCAGGCAGCCTGACAGACAGAAAGACCATATCTTCTAGCTAATAACTCGTTTTTTTTCTGCAATTAAAATAGGCCCAGCTCCGAGCCTTCCAATGCAACACAATGCAATCCGACACAATAGAGAAGGCCTCTGCTGCCTCTTACTCTCTTTCTCTTGAGCTGAGGTGCCTACTGCAGAGGCAGTGAGGGAACCGGTGAGAGGCTTAATTAGTCTCATTCAGTCAAGACAAGCATTGTGGCTCCCCACTGGGCATTTGCCTGGGAGAGTTTCTCACAGTGCTGACAGGTGCTTTCCACTGGGGTGGGAGGCATTAATCTCTAGACAAAACACACACACACACACACGCACACACAGGCCTCAGGCTGGTTGCTCTCGCTCTAAGGTGACAATACAAAAGGCATTGATTCGCACCCTCGGAGGCAGCAGATATGCCCATCAAGCGGCTGCGTGCCGTCAGGAAGTGGCGGTATTCGTCTTTGGAGAGCCACCCAGGCAGTCTACCCCAACCCCCACCTACTCACTGACACTCTCAAACCCCCCCTGCACTTCTGACTAGAGACAGAGAAGTTTGAAAAATAACAGCTATTCACTCTATTGTGCTTCTCCATTAAAGGAAACTCCATCTGTCTCACTTGTCATCACCACAGACTAGACCACAACAAATTCACTTCCAAATTCTAACTGAAAAGCCATTTACACATATGTCAGTATAAGAGGGACACCCATCATCTCAGCAATGTGTCACCTAGATTAGAGATAATAGATGCAACATCAGCATCTTAAATCCACCTCAATTTACCTCTTTGTCTACATCTCGTAGCCTTGCTACCTGTAACCTCGTGCTACACTGAGTTCCTGAATCTCCATCACCTCTTCTCTCAACCTCCGGTTTCTCAAAGGCTGAAAATCATCAGAAGGCCAAATCGTGCCCAGTCTGTTCAAAAACAGTCTTTAGGGTCAAGTGGTATTATAGGTTAGGCTTAGTTTTTACTTAGTTTTTACTGGGTAAATGTTAATACTATACTGCACTGTACGGAACAACAAATACAGCCCGTGCATGTGTAGAATTAAAAGTATGCGTAAAACGGAAAAGAAATGGGGCACAACGGTGATGAATGGCGATTTGGAGAGCACGGGGAGAGGCAATATTTCCAATCGTCTGAGATAAAGACCTTGTGTTACTGACTCACGCAGTTCCTTATTGGCGTCGCTTACAACGGCAGTGAATCAGATTGCTTTGTACAGAATTAAACAACGCCACACTCAATGGGAAACTTGGACGCTTGAACGGAATCTCCAGTTAGCAGAGGCACCATACCGGTGAGAGTAAATAGTTCCAGATTTTCAAAGGCTTTCTGCCAAGATGATGGAGGCAACAGCTGGCTGTCAAGGTTAACTTTAACTCTCAAAGAATAGGGACTTTCTTTTCTTTTTACACCGTTGCAAATTGACCGAAACGAATCTATTTCAGGCCATGGGTTGGGCTTTCAACGTCGCTGAGTAATGAGGTCTAGAGGATAATCTTCATTATTGACACTTTCAATGAGAAGCTGAACAAAATAAATTAAATCTTATATAGTTCAGTAACTGCAAATACTGTTCAATGTAAATCGCCCCGAACCATT
Source organism: Limnothrissa miodon (assembly GCA_017657215.1). Taxonomy (NCBI): domain Eukaryota; kingdom Metazoa; phylum Chordata; class Actinopteri; order Clupeiformes; family Clupeidae; genus Limnothrissa; species Limnothrissa miodon. The sequence goes on along the minus strand of JAGFZM010001736.1, from coordinate 73,074 downwards.
CGCTAATTGCTGAAATCCACGCAGTTAAAGTTAATGCAACGTCCTAGAGTCTACAGTCAGCAAACGTTGTACAAAAAAAACAGTCGTACACCCACTATTCTTAAGTTAATGCCACTTTGCTTGCGGTCTTGAAACTGAAATCGTAAATGGTTTGCTTAACTATACTTCAGTTTATTATTGTAGTCAGATGTAAAAACACCAGTTAGGAAAAAAAGGTGAGGGAACCGAAAGGAAACGGTCTGCACTACACGCCGTGGAACAAAACAACCCGTGCAGTCGTAACATAGGCACATATGAAAACTGTCACCTGCAACTACCCAAAACACAACGTAGCATATTTTCACAATTGAACGAACTGTTGCAACTTCAACCTAAACACAAAGTATCTTCGATCCAAATGGTCTACTTTTGTAATACTCTAGGTGGGATACATTGAGGCGTTTTTCAGAACTGCTACTGTGTTAGTTAGTGGCGGCAGCTCGTTACATTTCGGAAAGTTAGTCGAAAGGTAGGATGACTTCAGAACACAAAGAAAACACGACACAGTCTGTTCGGCTACTTTCTATTTTGACTTACCTTTTATTCTGTAAACGGCATATCCCATCCTATCCGAAAGTACGCGGTAGTAATCCTAGCTGTAGTTCCGGAGAACAAACAATGAACCACTTAATTTCCCCAGACGGTGTAGTTCAGAGTAGCACCACATATCATCGAGACCGTGCTGCTTGCGCTGACAGTACCGGCAGAAAGCCCGCCCTTGGCCTACGTTGATTGGCTCATCTGTTGATGGACCCCTGCAAGAAGGATTTGGCTGGTTTTCTCTGATGTCAGTCATTGATAAAAAACTTAGCCCCAGCAAGCACTGAAGAGGAATACGGAATTGATGAAAGTAATTGGCCGTTTTTTAATTGCACACTATGGAATTACGTTGTCAGGACACCCATTCATTTATCTTTAACCTCGTAGCCTACTATTGTAAACGTTTAAATTAGGCATATTTTACAGTAGGATTCTTTGGTACGCTACTGGCCTCCTCAGGTGACAGGGTGTGGTGCGTGCATCGGCGTCTTCGATCAAGTTATGCGTTGTGTCCATAATAAAATGACCGTTTGCTCATAATCTAAAAGATGGACTTGTGCTGTCAGAGAAACTAACTAATAAGATGTCAGAGAGCAATTGTCCCTGTACCCATATGGGACTGTTTAAGTTCATGCAACTTGTCAATCTTTGCGATTTTACACACTCGAGTAAAATGTAAGGGTATTTTTAGTTAGGCTGTCTGATGTCGAGGGAGAGGTGCGGGGGTAAATAATCCACGGTAGGTGGTATATATTAGCCAATCATAGCCCACAATTAACCCACGATACGAAATATTAAAAGTCACGTTCCAGTGCCACTGTGGCATAATGAAATCACTGCAGGATTCCTTTATTTTTTTCCCAAAAGAAAAGTACAAAAGAGTGTGCAAAAGGAAACATAAACCATAAAAAACAACGGGAAAAGTCTTTCATTCATAGCCTACCATACTGTGTCCATGCTGTGTGGCCAAAAGTAATCAATAGGCTATAGACATAGTCAATAAACATACTCAAAATGAGCATTCTCATACTTTCTTGGGGTAAATACATCGAACAGATCTGAAAGCATGTACATTATGATCGAACAGTTGCATTCATCACCCTGTAAGCCTTGTAATTTTTACACGTAGGCCTACACGGTAAAAGACAGTCCCTGATCCTGTCTTCGATGATAATCTAATCCTTACAGTGTTTTGTACAGAGCTTGAATATCGTTAGTGCTCCGTCTCCATTCTTGTTTGTCAGTTTGTACTGGTTATGCTAAATGCGCTCTGCGGGACCTGAAGCCTCATATCTGTGCGCTCATCTTTTCTCCCGGGACGCTTCAGACAGAGCGGTCCATCGCTGGTGTGCACAGCGCTGTAACCAGAGGGCCCCCTGGTGGTAAAAGAACAAACGTGCATATTAATATAGCTTTTGTAGACACGACTCGATAACGGCATTTAAACATGGTGTGTTTATGTTCCTGCAAAATAAACAAATATTTACCCTTGCAGAGTGACAGTGAATGCAACTGGCTGCTTATTCGAGTTGACAGAAATCTCATGAACACTGCGACTGGAACCCTCTGTACAAAAAGCAACAGGTGGCGCCCTTAGACTTGCAAGCATTTCCATAGTTTGAGGCCTCAGTAATCAGAAATGAATAAGAATGTTTGCTGAGCCAGTTAAGTTAGACTGATAGCCTATTTACTCTTTGAAAATATCTGAATTAATTGGTTGTGCGTTATCAATGTTAATACCTGATGCAACAAAACTTTGGCATGAAGGACCTAGAACTTAACTACCACTGACTGAAAAGTTTTTATTCATTTTAGTCCGTTCTTTCTAAATAATTTAGCCCGTGATGAGTTCATAAAATTTGAAGTATTGCAAAGAGTCAGTGGTGTTCTTTGCAAACTCAGCGCCTCCTTTATGTTATGTTTAAGTTATGTTTTTGGACAATTTCTCTGTAACTGTATGCATTTCTTTAGCAACAATTCTGGGAAACAGACTCACATAAGTCAAGAGGTCAGGAGGATTTGGCAACAAGTGACTGACCGCTCAAATCAAACAGCATGAGATTTAAAGTTGATTCTTTACTCAGACTAACTGTCCTGTAATGTCCCTTTTTATTTTTCCCTCAGGTGTCCCATACACTGCTTCTAAGCAATGCTGATGAATATTTCAAGTGTATGAGATTATTTTTGGAACCCATTTTTTATGAAGACTGAAGGTCGTAATTACATTGTGAACTTAACTTTTGTGAGACAGGAGAGTATTACAGTCCAATGTTTTGAAAAATTGTAAGAGAAAGTAGTTTACTTAATTTCTGCCATTTCCCCTCTGCAGTGTACAGGCTTCAATGAAGATGTGTGGGTTGCTTAAGTTGTCTTCTTAGTACGCACATATTTAATAATTAAATGTCAATCAACAGCAAAACTCTCAGGTAAATAATGTTGGGAAACAAGTTGCGAAAGAGTATCTGTTCAGTCTGTTTAGACTACAGTCAAATATAACCCTTCCATATCCTATGTATTTGAAACATTTGAAACAGCCCTGTATTCTATCTGAGTAAATAGAATTGTGAATGTGTTGACATTGTTGTGACACAGACTAGTACTGTGGTACATGTGAGCAAAATAAATCAAAACTAACACTAACATAGACACATCAGGATACATTCACACTAAAGAAAATATGTGGACACATGTGGTTTGAATGATAAGATTCCAAACAGATTTGATCATAGTTCACACCTGTATTTTGAACTAGTCATATGTTTTTAGATTTACCAAAAACACATTTACATGGCTTGTGTGAACATGCTCAAAAACTGAAACTGACTGAGTGACTTTTGTTCAACCCATTAAAGGCTTAGGGTTGGGGAAAGTTTAAGAAAACACCAGGGCCAAGACTGTGTGTTGTTATTTCTAGGGTATGTTTAATGTTTGATGCCATTGAAGAAAAAGATCACCTAGTTACTACCTTTTAAAGCTCACCTGATTGGTCCTTCGGAGAAAAGGCCCTTTCCGGCAGCTCCACAGCGAGAGCTCTCCTTGAGTCATCCAAACACGTCTGGCTGCTCCCCTTTCCCCATTGGGCCTGAGGTCGCACTGAAGCTCTGCTGTTAAACTCTGGGTCCTGCTCCTCACAGACACACACATCACACCCGCCATGGTTCTTCTGGACAGCTAACTGAAGCGGAGGGCATTGTATCAGGGGCTCCCCTGGCTTCTCTAATGAAATCCTTCCTCTGGCTTTGCCCCTCAAACCCGCGACAGGGAGTCCGTCAGACAGACCTTCCTGCCCGTCACCATGGTTACCTTTGCCGTACCAAATCCCCTTTAGCTCTTCCTCTTCCTCTTCGAACTCCCAGTGACCAGGCTTAATGGAATCCACAGGGTTGCCCCCAACGTTTATCCCTTTTGAACTGGTTGTTGTCATGGATACAGGAGTATCAGAACACACAGAACAATTGACATCAGTGCAGACTATGATTCGAGTGGCCCTAGGAGCACTTAGCCTTCTCTTTGAACTCTCCACCTCCCCACCAACACTAGACCTGCATATAACAGCATCAGTCATATGGTTGGATTTACTAACGCCCATGTGCTTCGGTCTGTAATAAATGTGACCACTGAGGTCCTTAATTTTAGTGTGAACACTCAAGCACTTGTGAAGTTGGCCTGTCGCTTTAGCAGCAGCCATGTGATTTTGTGTTATGGCAGCACAACAAGGCATCCTCTTTGGCAGATGGGCACTGGCATTACTGGCACAGTCTTCCTCATTAACCTCTATCCCCAATACTTGGATAATATTGTCATCTTCACCTCGAGGGAAAGTACTGATCAAAGTCTTTACAGTCTTTGATTGCACTTTGGCTAAGTCTGTGTTTCTTGAGGATTGTTTACTGTGAGAGCTAACAGTGGAACTACTACTAATGGTACTGATGCTATTACTTGTGGAGAACTGTGTAGAATCAGGATCTGTTTTTGAAGGGCGATCCTCAGCTTCTTGGCACCACAGAGCCTCATGTTTGGCTTCCTCAACCGGGCTGAGGATGAACTGCTTCTGTTTGGACAAGGATGGTATCTGTGGTGCCATCTCCTGATGCATGGCGGGCAAAGCTGTCAGATGAAGCTGCTGGTGTGAAGCAGAGGGGTTAATGCCTGCACCAGCACTGATATCTGTAGGCACCTCATTTCCTTTCTTTGGTGGACTGCAGACATTCAGAACCGGCGCAGACGGAAGCTGCCCCAAGTCTTTGGGCAGATTGAAGCTAAGAGTGGAGCCCATTGATAAGTAGCAGCACTGGTTCTTAATTGGACCTCTAGGGAGGTCCAGGGCCATCTCTCCTGATGCCTGCAAAGGGCGTGAGCGGACCTGGTTGCCTGAGTGCGAGGTGGCATCTGCCACTGGTGTTCCAGCTGGGACGGAACTGAGAAGAAGAGGGTTTGGCTTCACATAAATCTCCAGCTCTGCGCTGGTGAGCAGGCGCCTCTGTTTCTGTCGACGACCCAGTGGCCAAGTGTCAGCACGGTACACAACAGTGGAGGCAGAGGAAGCAGATGCGTTGTCTCTGGTAAATGCTGACCCGTCCAGTCCCGTGGAGCTGCTGCGTCTGTACCTCCCTGCTCTGGGGATCTTTTCACCCAGACACGAGGGAATGGTGGCCATTTTGGACAATGTGGGGATGAAGACAGAACTAACGGCAGGCACCGAGTGAGAGAATGACGGTGATGATGGGGATGGAGATGAAGAAGATGTGGACGAGGATGATGACGAGGATGAAGACGAGGACGAGGAGCAGCAGGAGATGATAAGAGGTGATAAAATTGATGACAGCTCTTCTTTAGCCCTGGTTCCAAGAACATCTTCACAAGTTTTCTCCGAGGTTTTGCTGCCGTCACTGACATGTAGGAAAGTGCTGACCTGTTGAGAAGAAAGATAACACACACCAACACAGACAGTCAGAACATGAACAACGTGAAATTGAAAAATAACAAGCTGAAAAACCAACCACTTAAGCCTAACCTCATTGGACGGTGCTGCATTACACAGTCTGCAATAAAAAAAACAGGCTCCATCCACTCAAACACTAAATATTTCAGGCATTATGAAAATCATATGGTGTTGTTTTGGGTTCCCAGCTGCAGTGGACGGTGACAAGCCACAGACGTGACTAACCCGATTGCATGCCACATTAATAAATCCTACGGCCGTTCTGGGCCCTCTGTGTCCTTCACAGTACATACCTCAGTTAATTGTTCCTCAAACCAAGCTGTCCCCTCTCCCCTCACCAAGACCAAAGCCCCACTGGGAACCATTTCAAAGCATGAGGCGTCATGGAGACTCCATGGAAACTCAATTATGAGGTCATTCCGTCTCCACGCCAACCAGGGAGAAGGGAGAGGGGTTGGTTGGAAGGAGTTGAGGGGTGGGGTTGAAGGGTTGATAGAAGGGGAGGGGTTGTCGGGGGTTGAAGTGACGACTAGGCCTAGCTGAGCTGTGAGCACTTATGGTCTGACATCTGGGTTTCAGGTTGTACTTTAATGACTTTGGTGTGAGATTTACAGGGATGATGACCAAAACGTTTTGGCCATAAAGTGGAAGACAGATTGGTGCACTGATTTAAGTTGACTCCAAAATGTCTGCACCGCATTGGCGTGCATGGTCTCTTTGCAGCGTTTGGTCCAAATCATTTTGATCCCGAAAAAAAGTTTTTTTATGACTCATTTCAGCAAAAAGCTTACATGAAAACAGTCAAACTTCAATAAGACTCTAGTGTTGCAGCAGCTTGACTGTGATGCTCAAATTCAAGTCAAACGCTTATTAAGTCTATGCCAGATAGGCACGCTGTGTGTGCACTATGTCTCAGTGCATAAATGCAAGTTTACATGAAGACAGGTTCTGTCAGTCTGGTATTGAGGTTGCTAACACGTAATGGCCTTAGGTGCTGAGATGCATGCATCAGCACTGTGTATGCAGTACTGTATATATTTCACCTCACCTGTAATCTGCTGTTTAGCAGAAACACCTCTGTTAATGGTGTTGTAAAGTTTAACACAAGACTGTGGGTTCTTGTGTCTTAAAAGTGATGGTGGAAGCATTCATCCGGATTTACACTTTTTTTTTTTATTTATTATTTCGTCAGCATGCACTCCCTCTCAGTTGTCATGGTTACATCTACTCTCAAAAATCCTTTCCCCTTCAAAGTAATATGACCAGATGGTGTAATTAACTGAAAGCAAAATAGCACGAACCTGCGCACCTGCGAGTCTTCTTAATATGCAAGCTTAATACTCTAAACAAACACATCTGTTCTGTTCTAAGATGCTCTGCATTAACATGGCCCATTTTGGACCTTTGAACCCTTCTAAAGGCTGTCAGCACAAACTTCTTATTATCACCTTTCAGTCAGTTATGTTCCTCATCCTGAATTTCCCTTTTTTTAAACCCTTTTCTACTTCCTGCCTTCAGGTTACTGTCAAAGCGACTGCAGTGGAGTTCCATACCCCACCCTGGGCCTAGTGCCTACTAGGACCAAGTTTGGACCCCTGTCTGATAATAACAGAAGACAGCGGTCATGTTCCCCCCCCCCCCCCTCAAAAACAACCGCAACCACAACAGTGACTCACTCTATGTGTGGCTTCAGAAAGGTCCTTGGAAGGGTCCTTAGACGACTCCTCAGCGTCGGGCAGCTCTGTGGGCGTTTGAACCTGACTGATACCCCGCTCCTCCTCATCAAAGCTAAGGATGAGGCAGATGCTGTTGCCCAGCGACCGCGTCGTCGCCTTGCCAGGCTCTTCCACGACCACACTGGTGACACTAGTTGAGGTGCCCTGAACGGGCACCGTGGCCACTCTAGGAGCACTTGTGATATTGAGACTGTTGGACACACTTCCTGTATGCTGGTATTCAGGACCCGGTGATTGGTTAGTTGGCTCCTCGTCAGTGATTGGCTGAGCAGGAGGGGGAAAGCTGTCCTCTACCATTCTTTGTGACACCAAGAGCCCCGAGTTTGTCGTCTTATTCTCAGGGCCCAGGCGGGCCTTTCTGGAGCCCTCCACCAGAAGATCAGCTGCCCTCTGTCTCTGATTCATGATGGCTCTCTGGGACCTCCAGTTGTCTCGGATCCATCCCAGCATGCTTTGCAGTTCATCAGTTCTTTCCCTTATCTGCCAGAGATAGAGAAAAAAAAAAGGAGAGAGAGAGAGAGAGAGGGAGAGAGAGAGAGAGGGTGGTCAATGGTTCAGTAGTTGGGCCGACACGTCGTCATTGGTTACAGCAGAATTGGGTCAAGTGCTTATTAATATAAACTGCATAGCAGCATAACAGTACATTACAGTGCACATTTTTTAGCCATTTCATCACACCAAAACACATTCATTAAACATTACTTTAGAGCACATTATGTGATAGTTGTAAAAACAGAAACGTTATATTTTCCAGCTCAAAAAAAGCCTAAAGCTTATGACCACCTGCATATCATTGCCAACCAAAAATCCTAAATATGGCTACATTTATTCTCTCTCTCTCTCTCTCTCTCTCTCTCTCTCTCTCTCTCTCTTTTTCACTTTCACACACACACACACACACACACACTTGATATCTCTCTGAGGGCCAGATGTAACGCTTTTGCGCCCACTTCAGGCGTATTTGCTTCAAAACATGGCGAGGTATGTACAAACAGGTCGCACTGAGGTGAAAGCGCAAACTGCCTGCCGCGTTAACTGAAAACGGCAAATTGCGCTTTTCCGTGTCATGCATATGCATTCTGGGAGGATCAAGAGGAAACTGGGAGTTTCCCATAAAAAGATGGGAGGGGAAGGCAAACTGCGCTCTCACTTCACTCTGAAACACACACACACAGACACACACACTCACAATCTCAGCCAGGTGATGGCGGTCATCCATCAGTGTTTGTCCAGTCATGGTAAGCTGGGTGAACTCCTCCATCTTATGCTGGATTCGAAGGTCCAGCTCTGACATCACAGATACCGTCTCCTCCTCCTCCTCCTCCTCATTCTCTGCCTGTGCCAAGCCAGTGCCACCGGAGAACAGACAGGAACGAGTGTCCTCGGCCCATGCACTGCAGATAAAAAAGGTACAACTTATTTTTAATAATCAAATCATCAATAACAAAAATATATTTATTACAAATCATTATTTATCCATAAATCCATCAATTTATTCATCAACAACTAGTTACAAAAATAATAATTTACAACAACTTTATATTCCTACAGCATAACATCACATCTTCTCAAAGGTTTGTAAGAACTTTTTTTTAACAAATGTTCTATCTTCACTTTAATATCCTTTCGACACTCACACTGTAATGACATGCTGCCACAGTGATATAACTATTGAAAGAGTGAAGCCAGAAAAGCTAATTTGAATTTAACTGGTTGAGAGATAGAGGGAAGCAAGGGTGTGAGAAAAGGGAGAAAATGAAGAGAAGAAAATAAAGGAGGGAGAGTGAAAGAAAGAGTAGTGAGAGAGAGAGAGAAATTGAAAAATGCAAAGATAACCACAGAGATTCCGAGAGAGAATGAGAGAGATACCAATTCACTAAACATAATTTGGGATGTTGAATGTTGGCACAGTGAAATAAATCCAATTTGGCATGTAACATCTGTCTTGACTGAAAGATTATAACCTCAGAGTATTTCTCTCCTGAGATTTAAAAATAAAACAAAGAGATTTGAAAAAAAAATCTCTCCAGATGATTAAAAATGAAAAAGCATGTGACTCACATCATCGCTAGGTATTTCTCAAGGAACTCCTGCAGGTGTCTGGACTTAGTCAGGCGTCCTCGGTTCTCTGCCAGGCTGCGTCCTACCTCCTCCCAAGCCAGCAAGGTCGCCTGGACCTCCTCCCCAAGGATAGTTGACTTCTCTGGGGGAAGGTCTTTGAGATGAGCGGCTAGTTTCTCCATGTCTACCACCTCTCCTTCCATGATATGGTAGTCAACCTGAGAGAATATTGCACAAAGACCTCCTGTAATTTCTCAGTCAGTGATAAGACTGCTATAAGTGACATGGCTGTCTATTATGAAAGTATTGTTGATATAGTTTTGAACACAAAAACATTTGCAGGATTTTTAGGAGAATGTGAAATGGTGATGTTACAAAAGCATCATGACTGACAATGACAGATGGAACTAAGGGTCTGCTTTTTATCATAGCAAGCATGCATTGAACTTAGTAACAGCAGAGCAGCAGTTATCCCAGTAACCTTTGAATGAGTTAATGAGTGGTCAACACATGTAAATTGGTATCAAAAATACATAACGCAAAAGTGGCGATAGTGGTATAAGTGGGAAAATGGACTCCACAGTGAGCATATATCGGTGAGTATTGCACTTACAGATCCGCATTCATGTCAGTAATTTATCACCACCTAAATGTACAATATTAACCTATATACTAATGGGACACACTTACTCCTTACATAAAGACTTTGGTAAAAATGTAATGACCGATGTCAACAGCAGTGCTTTTTTTTTGCTTCAGAATTACATCTGCATATTATTCCACAAGTTGACATCATTGACACTTAATTATTTGTTCATTTTTAGAATGATTTTTCATGTAAACTCTTCCACACACAAGCCCTTTGACCTCTGTTCTAAAGGTAATTAGGCATCTTAATGACCTCAAGGTCGTCCTGCTGCTCCTGCAGACCCTCCAGGCCGGTTAGGTCGGGGTCACACCGTGCAGCCATGTTGGACTCCAACTCCAGGATGTCCATGCTGAGCTCGGCACAGCGTGACAGGTGCTCATTGCAGCGCAGTGTCAGGGTGGATAGCTGGGAAAGGAAGAAAGAGAGAGAGAGAGGGATGGAGGGGAGGAATAGAGAGAGAGGGAGGAGTGGAGGGGAGGAGGAAGGAATAGAGAGAGGGAGAATTGGAGAGGAGAATAATAGGAGGAGAGAAGATGTGTAAAATTGAGATATACTGCAGTTCTGTTTTGTTTACTTGTCAGTTCTTTTTTGTTTACTAGTCAGTTCATGTGAAGGGAACATGTACACGCAGAGTCTAAATCCCCAAACAACCAAACATAGGTATTGTATACACACACACACACACCTAGGCCCAGATACATCATGTGTGCCCAAACATGACTTGATACATGAACATAAATTACGTTTACAAAAACACACACCACCATCACCACATGCACAAACCCAAACACACAACTTTACATGTACACCCAGACTCCATGACACACACAAACACTCAAACACAGGAGGCATACCAGGTTGGTAAGCTGCTCCAGGGTCTGATCCTGTGCTGGGGACTGCTTCCTCACGCTACTTCCTGGTTTGTTCAGGTCTACCCGCACCTCCAGCATCTCTGCCCTTGTCACACTCAGGCGGCCCGGCGGCTCAGCACCCTGCCCATGAACCACCTGCAGGAACAATTTGTTTGTGTTTGTTTGTTTATTTAAAATGATCAAATGTCACATATATGAATGTAGCATATTTGCTATTAAAGCTAGGTTAAATCTGCTGGTTGATGGCAACTGAAACATGTACAAAAGTAAGGGGAAACCTCAATCATATCACATGCACAGAAGAATGAGAGTTTGATTAATAGTGGGCAGTATTAGGTTTAACATTCCAAAAGGACCCTTTTAGTTTGTTCTAAATTGTTCTAAAAATCGCTTCACTGATAAAAAACAAAAAAGAGAACCTGGGCTTTTTAGTTGGTTCTAAATTAAACGTCCAGGTTCTCTTTTTTGTTTTTAATCAGTGAAGATGTCTTTGGCACACTTTGGTCTCTGTGTGCTACAGAGTGTGTAGTGAAAGTTTTTTTTTTGGGGGGGGGGGGGGGTTGGGGGTTAGTAAGGTGAGATCTTTGAGGGAGGAAGGGGTAGGTAGCTATTGAAATCCCTGCTAACACATTACTGATACTATAAATGATATATTATATTATACCTGTTTTCACAGGACCTCCGACTCCAACATGGCCTGAAACCTAATCTCATTCATCTAAAATCGAATCTTAATCATGTAGGACATAATCTCATTCATCTAGGACCTTGTCCCTGGTGCTCACAGGACCTCTGCGTCCAACATGGCCTGAAACCTAAACTCATTCATCTCTCTTTCAGCCAATAGCTTCTTGTCCACCATCTACTTTCATATCAATAAGGCCAAACCAAAAATACACCTTAAAGAAATGTTTACTCAAAGAGGATGGGTTTAATGCCAGGGCTCTCTGGGCTCTGTGTGAGCCTGCAACCCAGAGCCGTGTCTTGGGTAGGGCGCAGCTGAACCCGGCCAAGCTGAGGCCATGAAAAGCAAATCTAATAACAAGCTGTGAGGAGGGCCCGTTGATATGAGTCACTCTTTGGCTTGATGAGTGTGTTTGCAAATGCCACGCTCTAATTATACACGCAGGCCTCAAAGCCACACGTAATTATACACACACACACACACGCACACACACAATAGAGCACATATGGAAAAGTGTATCCACAAGATCAACAGAGGTAGAGAGAGGAGAAAGTGAAGGGAGACCCACTTACAAAGATACACACACACACACACACACTCATACACTAATACATCAATTACGCACGCGCACACACACGCACACACACACACACTTATACACACATTACGCAGACACCACAGGGGGCTCTGCATTCCTACCTGCCACATTCCATGGCTGTCCTTATGTTCCAGGTGTTCCAGGAACTTTGTTAGCATTCCGGAATCACACTCCCCCGCATTCTCGGGGGGAACTTTGGCCTGTGTGGGACCCCTGCTGCATTCCTTCACCTTTAGACCGGACTCCTCTTCTTCCCCCATCACCTTCACCTCCTCCTCCTCCTCCTCCGCCTCCACTATCTCTATAGGTTTGTCCATAGACTTTCCCGATCTCCCTTCCTGTCTCCTCAGTAATTCCCACAATGCCTCTACCTGCTCGAGCAGCACTTCAATTTTAGGACAGTTTGGGTCTTCAGCTAGCTTCTCCTGGTCCAGCGGCATGGAGATATTGTCCCTTAGCCATGACCATGTCTGAAGTAGGGAAAAAAGATCATAAAGATAATGTGTTCACATACAACTACATTGAATATGCTCTAGGTATTCATCGCATATCATTCTATATTATTATAATACTATCTAATCATATAATATCAGATGTTCTGTTTCTCTGTACATTTACATTACATTTACTCTGTACATTTTGTTAAAGTTTCTTTTTTTTGTCGTTGTATGACTCACTCTCATTAGCGCTGTATTTTATATCACTGATTAGCTCTCAATAGACCTCAGCAGAATCAGATGTTTAACAGAGCTTAGCCACATGGGAGCACGGTGAGTCACCATGGCAAGTTATGAAAGACAGAGAGAGAGGGAGGCCCACTACCATGAATTGATTAGAAAGATTCAGGAAATCCCCATTTTTCCACAATTTTAGCATACACAGTTAACAGTGGTAGGATACCCAATGCATCTAAAACTGACCAAACGAATTAAAGCTTCAAGCCAAAATGACAAAGGTCTTATGATAGACATCTATACACAGCAACAAAAGCCTTATGATTTTTATCTACAACAACAATGTAGTTGTATAGTAGGCAGTCAATAAACACTGGCAATGTTAGACACTATACTCTCCATGTTGTTCTAAAACTTATTTTTTATTCAGAGTAGTATCACAATGAGTTTTGAACATGTTCTACATTTTGTTGCTTTAAAAATATTGCTAATTAGAATAAGTTGATAACGTTTAAAAGAAACATTTTCTGGTGCTGTGGACCATGATATGCTGCTTTCTGCCCCAGTATAGCGCACTGCAACAACGTTGACGTTGCTGTGAAATCCAGGAATTACAGGAGTTTTGCTTTCTTTTTCTTTTTTTTTAACGTGACAGCTTCTCGCAAATTTGCGACTTTTAATGTCTCAAATATCCAACTTTATTTCTAGCAAATTTGTGACTTTTTTCTTGCAAATCTGCGACATTCTGCGAATCTGCGACTTTTATGTCACAAATATTTGAGTTTATCTTTTCTCGGAATATTACCCCCCCTCTCTGAAAAAAAAAATTGCATAGCACTAATATGCCGTCGTGCCATGGTGACAAAATTTTTTATTTTTTTTGTCAATGAAGTGGGTACCTTATCAGCCGATGAAGTAGACTCTTCTACCAGTTCAGACAGCTTTCCTCGATCTTCTGAGACAATACTTCTGGTGTCAGTCACCGGCTGCATCCTCGGAAAGGAACTGGAGCTTTTATAAAATAAAAAAATAGGTTGTAAGTTGTATGTGGTATTTATATGTCTTGGCAAGGTTTCAGACAGATGAACACACAGACAGACAGATAATTCGATAGATAGATAGATAGATAGATAGATAGATAATTCAACTAATAGATCGACAGGCGAACAGATAATTAGATAAATATATACCATAGATCTAGCCTGTGGGACACATACTTCACACTCACCAAAAAAGGTGTATTCAACTTGAAAATATCTATACACTGTTTTGTTTGGTAAAGTGAGATCATTGGCTTTAGGAATGAACAGTGTTTTTGGGAGAGGCATTGCAGTGGGGTTATATGTCATTTTAATTACACATTCAGCAAACTGAGGTTTTATGGTGTGTGTGTGTACAGTATGTGTGTTTTATGGTGTTAGTTGGGTTAGAAAGAGAGAAAACCAACTAACCACTCCTCTTCTGTCTCAGCAGTTTTAATGGTGTCAACTTGTGGCCTGGTGTTGATGCCAGGAGCTGAATCTGCTGTCAGCACTAACCTCTCTTTGCCCCGTGCGTCAAGTGTGTCCTGTAAGGTAACACACACACACACACACACACACACACAAACACACACACACACACACACACAGTTATTGACTATGAGGGAGGATGGTTACGGACACCACTCTCAAGGGCCTCCTTCAAATGCACTTGAATCAGCCCTGCGCGGGAGGCTCTCAGAAGGGCTCTTTGAAGACACTTCCACTGACCTCGACCCCTTTCAGCCGGTTCTGCTCCTCTTTGATGTCCTTTCCCATGGTGCCGAGCACCTCAGGTTCCACTGCGCTCGGCACAGCTGCGGTGGTGGTGGTGGTGGTGGTGCTAGAGGTGGTGCTTCTACACTGCTTCTCCCCGACGGAGCACCATGGCAGACCCTGAGCTTCGTCAGCTCTCTGATTCCTGCTTGGGAGGCAGAAAACATACCATAAATCATACCTGGTGCTCACAGGACCTCTGAGTTCAACATGGCCTGAAACCTAATCTCATTTTCATCTCTAATCTCTATCAGCCCATACCTTCCTGTCCACCATCTACTTTCAGGTCTCTTTATTGCTGCATATACACCTTAAAGAAATGTTTACCCAAAGAGTATGGGTTTAATGCCTGGGTTCTCTGGGCTTTGTGTTCCTACCGGACTCCAGAAAGAGAACGTAGTGGTCACAACGACACATTCAAAAAAGCTAGTGCTTGCGTAATGTCTCATTGTTGCTCCAAAAAACCTCAAACGGTACTTGTTGTAATGGCAAATGAGCTATTCTGTCTGACTTCTTTTTTCTGTGCTTGCTCCCAGACTATTGCGTAAAGGCCATGTGGATTCAGCTGAACTCCTGCCACTGCAAAACTGATAGGGACGGATGATGCAGTGTGTTGAAGAACTCCCGTGAGATTGGGATGTTGCGGTCACAGCATCTGCTTTTGGCAACCGTCAGCAATCAGGGGTCTTATTCTCCCTGGCAGAGGAGCTGTGTCCTCCTTAGAACTTGTCCCATGACCCACACCCACTTTCCAAACACACACACACACACACACACACACACACACATGCACATTACCCAACCATCCTCAAAGCAAATCCCCATCAGCACAGATATATACAGTCCCTCTATCAACACCCCTCTAAAAGAAGTTACTTCATGATCCTGGTAGTCTCCTCCAAATGTTCATTCACTCAGTCCATGACGCAAGGCTGACTCTACGATTAACGAATGCACTGATTCAGGAAAGCATGTGGCTGTCAGTTATGTAACCGTGACATGGTGAGTTGAAGTGAGGCAATATTGTTTTGGGTGGGGTTGGTTGGTCGGTGTTTGAGGAAAGGGATTTGGAGGTGGGGGTAGACTGTGTGTGTGTGTGTGTGTGTGTGTGTGTGTGTGTGTGTGTGTGGTTAGTTGGTACGTGAGGGAAGCAGTCAAAGCCACATGCAGGATATGAGGTAGATGATGTCACCCTTCCCGATGTGGTTAGGTCATGGTTTCAGGAAAAGGTCTTTTTTTGTGTTTTGTTTTGAAAAGGAGGAGGGGATTGAGTAGTTAGTCAGTCAAGATACACAGTGGAAGGGGTGGTGATGCACATGCTAGACTGACTGTACATAGAGACGAACAAAAACACCCTCGGTTGTGAAGGCAAGGCTTGCGTGGAGTTCTCATTGACACTGAGGGGGTGTATGGGGGGTGGACGTTGAGCGGTTACGTTTCAAAAACGATACTGAATTCCCATAGTCTGGATGCGCTCATCCACTAGGGAATCTGAGCATTCCCGGAGACTTCGCTCCGAACCGTTATTGTTTTGTGAGCATTTGTAATTCATTAAGTGTAACTGCAGCTGTGGACTTGCAGCGCTGTCAAGTGTGTGAGCAGTGCTCACGTTCAAAAAAATCACTGACACACACACACTTACTAACTCACGTCCAGTAAAGAGGGAGGTCGAGACAGCCAGACCCAGCTGCATACTAACACAAACACACACACACACACAAATACATTCAGACACACAGAATGGCGGCACTTTGGTCAGTGCAGGCAGGAAAAAGCCAAATAAAGACATTTACTAGAAGCCTGGTCCAGCTGCCTGCTTCTCCCACCTGTGAACCCACTCGTCCATACGTGTGGGTAAGTTCAAAGCACATCTGGAGCTCAGATAGATCTATGATGGGAAAAAAACTCCTCCATAATGTCTGATATCTAAAGCATACATCTGTCCATCTATCCAAACACCTAAGCATCACGCACTGTTCTTCTCAATCTTTATTAGTCAACATGCTTGATCTATTTTAGACAAAAACAAAGACAAACTACATGCGAGGTCTATTCATGCTCATTTATCCATTATCACATACAGCTACAGTAATCACATTCATAATCATTATGCATCATTAAGTATCATACATAATCATTAAGTATATTAGTGTATATTGTATTATGTATTACGGTTACCATACACATTACTTATTCATACATAGTGATTTCTCAATAGCTTGGTGCATCCCACATAAAGCTGGAGAGAAAAGATGCTAGCCTACTGCATGTGTTGGCTAAGGTGTGTGTGTGTAGTTGTTATGCTACAGGCTGCATAACCCCAGCTGTGTCCTCAGAATGGCCCTTACCTCTGCTCAGTGCCAAAGTTACCCTGCTAAAGTATCATGCTGATAAGAGAGGCTATTCTGCTCTGGTTGAGGTAAACTCCGCTATTGGGTTTCAGCTTATTTGGGCCGACGGGAGATAAACCGCGGTAATTTCCATTAAAGGATGAAGGCATTTGAGATTGCAAACGAGTGTGTGCCGTGTGTAGCTCCTTGACTGGACACTGACGGGATCGTTCGGCACACATCATAGGCGAAGAATGCTTGGCCCATGACCTCACATCATTACCTCTCCACATCTGAGTGATGTTAGTGCTGGCGCGCACGCAGAGACACACTTGGTATAATAATGTTTCTAATCAGGTTTCCATCTCAAAGCGACAGACTGTGCGTGGGGCCAGGCAAGGAGAAGTACGAACAGGCAACAAGTTGCAGACGATTGCATCGGGTTCTGTTTTTCAGGAGTTTGTAGGCAAAGTATTAAAAGGATTTGACAGTTATAAGCATTACACAGCTTGTCTGAATTTGTAGAAATTTATGTTTTTCCCTTAATAAGACCAGGTTTAGTAAAGGTGATTCTGTTAAAATACACTGTAGCCAACAATAAAGCTATCCCTGAATGAACTAAATATTACGAGTGGCTAATAACAGTGGTCATACTGAAGAAAGGTTTCACTGTTTTAATGGACAGCACAGCCTGCGTTAGTTTGTTGTTAAGAGGTTCCTTATGTTCGAAGCTCAACCCAGAAAAATAATGTTCTTCTGGTGTATTCATTTAGCAAACAAGTAAAAACACTGTGAGGAGTTTGGCGTCAAAGAGAACCTCTACACAGAAAATAATACAGTTCTAACAACACTAGAATACATTCCTTTTTGATGACCAATGGTAGGCGTGTTATATTGAATAAATATTTAAATATATATTCAAATACTAAAAATACTGGAAAACAACAAGAAAGCTGGTTACATGAAAAGGCTTGTGAAGGCTTGGGTTTTTGGAGAAGGAATAACATTCTATGAGGTCAGATTTTTGTAGCAAAGAATAAGATGAGAGTACAACTGTCCGTTACCAAGAAATATCAGATCGTAGAACATTTGGGAAGTCCCATTAAAGTAAATGAAGCATTCTACAGATCCGTGTAATAAGAAAGGTTAGTGCTCACAAAGGGCATGGAACTGAAGGGAAATGGATACCCCCTGACATTTGCACTTCACTCCATTTAGTCAAGCGAGGGGCGGGGGGCACACCCATGAAATGATCTTTGAACTTTGACCTTTGACCTCTATATGTTCAGCCTACCTGAGGGTGTCCTGTAGACGGGCCCAGCTGTGCTTCACCTCGGCCTGCTTGCGCATCACCCTGGTGGCCAGCGTTGCGTGGAGGTTTGCCAGGCATGAGGCTGTCTCACTTAGCATCTGGAGAGAGTGAGTGTGAGAGAGGAGAGAGGAAGAGACAGATATAAATGGGGATTGGAAGAGAGAGAGAGGAAGAGAGGGATGGGATGAGTGAGTGTCAAATAGAGAGAGAGAGAGAGAGAGACAGAGACAGAGAGACAGAGAGCGAGAGAATGAGTTTACTGTCCATGTAGAGAGAGGGAGTGAATTTACAGTACTGAGAAAGAGGAGTGAGAAAGTGAGTTTACTGTCCTAAAACAGAGGATGAATTAACTGTCTTAAGACAGAGAGCGAGTGACTTTATGTGTACAGGGGAAGAGCTGAGAACTTTGCATTTTTAACATCAGGCTTTTGTTCAGCTTGTGTTCTAAAAAAATGGTCAGAATACTTACTCTGATTTGACAGGTGATTTCAGCAATATCTGTGTCGACACACTTTCCTTGATTATTTGGAAATGACACACTTCGCCTCTGAAAAAAACAAATTTTATGTTTGTTGTTTATGTAGATGCTAGAACATGAATTAATGAATTAATACTTTGTAACAAACAAATAAATAAACATGCAATAAACAATTATGTAAGAGGCGTATTTAAGGAGCATATTGCAAATCTAAAGGATGCTTGTGACTTTATGTCATTCATATGTAGATTGACCTGACATGACTTGAGTTACTTAACTTACCTTGCTGTTGATGGTTTTGATAAGGTTATCTGCTTGCTGGTAAAAATTGGACACATCCAGAGCCAGCATAAGGTCCTTTTGATAGTTCTTCAGCAGGGTGCGCAACTTTAGCCACCTACATGGAGTCAAGACAGGGCACAAATTAGAACTGCAATGTTCCCACGCAAATACTGAATGATGATAATAATAATAATAAGACAAAGAAGAAGAAGAAGAAAAAGAAGAAGAGATTAATTTTGTATAGTGCCTTTTTAAATAACAGGGTCGTTTTACATTATGTGTAGGCGTGTGTGTATGTTTGACTACAACATAATCTATACAGGTCTGACTGAACAAAAGTAAATGCGAGGTTTGAGTTGAGATGTTAAAATACTACTGAAATCCTAGAGTATATTGCCATATTCCTTAATGTGGCACAGATTTTATTAACACAAACACAAAAAGCTAATATCAGGCTAGTCTAAGCTTCTTTGTCAGCCAACACCTGCCAGCAGTCTGATATTTCAGCATGAATCGCATTTATTTCAAGATTTCAGTAGGCTCTTACGGCCTGTTTAGGTCATCCATGTCTTCAAACTCTTGGAGCTTCTCTGAGCTGAAGTCATGAAGCTCATGCTTTTCTTGTGGATTCTCCTAAAAGAAAACATTAGACAGGATCAGAACAGGGTGAACCAAGGTGTCAAAACTCCTAGCAATATTAACTGTGATTGGCTAACAAAATGTTCTTGTATCTTCTGGCTTAAAAGGCAGTGTTCTGGAGAGCTTGGTGGGTATTGGTTTGTTTTGAAAGTTAATGATGTAATTAACTTTTCATCATTTTCACTCTCAATCTCTGGGAAATCATCCAATGTCAACTGATAGGCTAACGATGAGGTAATGAAATTTCAAGGAAACAATGAAAAAATAACACAAGAAATTTTAGGCACACACAGTAAACATACTTCATTACAAAGCCATATTTAGGCCTACTCATACACATACACTCATGACTAACAGCTCTGAAGTCTCAGTATCATTCTCAAGCAGGTCCTTTAAAGGTTACTTTTGTACCAACCTCCCCAAAGTCCAGGCTGGCCGTGAGTTGGATAAGTGAGTTCTCGAAGTCCTTGAGTTCCCACTGGCTGGCCTGAGGCGGCTCTTCTGGGGACTGTGGTAGGGAACGTGTTGGAACAGGGTGGCTGCACTCAAGGTCTTGTGCCTTCAACCCTGACAGTGGCTCATTCTGACAAGGAAAAAAATATTGCAGAATTAAAAAAAAAAAAACTCAGGTCATTTCAACCATACATTCTGTATTTTATTGTTTCACCATTAAAGGGTGATATATATACAGTGATATATACATCACCACTTATATTGAAGATATATAAGAAGACATTTGAGACTACCTACATTTTGACCACACTTTGGCTTGATTTTGTGCAAACACATTATAGATGGATAGTGTCGTCACTACTTACTACAAACATTGATAACAGACAACAAAAGACAGCACATAGGTAGACCTAAGTTAGGTTCACAGTAAAGTAGGATTTAGCAGAATAAAAAAAAAGTTCATTTAAGAAGTGTATTTAGGTCCTGTGTAAATAAAACATGCAATTGTTTTGTTGTCCAAAAGTCTGACTGCTTGGGGAAAGAAGCTCTTGCCCATTCTGGAGGTTCTGCAGGTTCTGGTTGCGGTTCCTTTTACCTGTGTGTGTTGTGTCTTTCACAATGCTTGTGGCTTACAGACAGGCGGGGTCCTCACAATCCACTGCAGGGCATTTTTTTTCTGCAGCAGTGCAGTTAAACCAGGTTGTGGTGGCACTTCTGAGGATGCACAAGAGTTGGCTTGCTGTCAGTCGTACCCTATTGAAGGTTGTCAGGATGGGAGAGGGAAGCTGGGCCTAGCAGAAGGTAGAGGCGTTGTTTCTTAGTAATGTATGTAATATTCTGGGTCCACGCGAGGGTATCTGTGATGTGGACGCCCAGAAACTTCTGTCTTCTGTCTACATTAGGCGTTGGGTTGTTTTGTCTACATTAGGCATTGGGTTGTTGTGAAGTAACCAGTTGCTGAGCTGTGTCACCTCTTGGTTGTACAAGACCTCATTGTCTGTGCAGTTGAGTCATTAGCAAATTTGATGATGTGGTTTGAGGTGTGTGTAACAGTCATATCAATGAACGCTTTTGATGAAGTTGATGAACAGAATTCAGTGTCCTTTGTATCCAGATGTGGGAGAGCCAGGTGAACAGCAGTGGTGATTGCATCATCCCAGGAGCAGTTGGCAAAATATAAAAACTTAGGATCAGTAGGATAAAAACATAGGATCACTAGATGGTGTTTTCCCCTTAAACAGAGCCTTCTGGAATAAAAGGGCTCTCAGACCTCACCCATTGCATATGCACATATAGTCCTCTTCAAATTTCGGATCGCGAAATATTGAACAGGTATCTACTGTAAGACCCATGACTAGCCTTCAGAGTTTTTTTTTTTTTTCTTTTTAATCTTGAGTAGAACTAGTTCAGTGCTGCAGGGAGGGAACTGTCTTCACAGGAGAGTTTGTAGTTTGTGATTGCTTGTGTTCCCTGCCATTGGTGGTGTGTGTCTTTGGTGTTTGTGAAATAGTTATGAGGAATTCTCTGAGTAGGGGCGCTTTGCAGTTTTGATGCCTCGGGTCAGCTTGGCTTTTCCTAGAGCTGCCTCTTCCCCAGACCTGTAGGCAGAATCCCTGGCTTTCAGTAGAACTCTCACCACTTCAGTCATCCATGTACTCTGGCTGAGACGTATGGTGAGTTGTCTTAGTGGTGATTGAGGTGAGGTGAATGGCAGTGTTGAGCCTGTATTCCTCTCAAGACTATGCCACTGTTGTAAGTGTTTTAAGTAGAAAAATCTGGTTAAGGTGTTCCATATATTTTACTAAAATGACCAGACCTCTGACATAAAAATCGGGGGAAATTCCCCTTAATTATTCCAAAGGGACAAAGGACATTCCTTTTTCTACAGTCAATATCAGTAAAATGAGTAATATTTTAGCTAACATCAGGGCTAAAGTGAGTTGTATTTTGTATTTTACTGGGGACACACCACCAAAAAGTGGGGCCTGTTCCTGGAATCAGAAACATTTGGTCGTCCTTGTTAACAATAGATTTATGCGTCAAGATGTGTAGAGTGAATAGTGTATAGTAAATGATCATTAGTGAAAAGCAAGGACTTGAAGCCATGTGACAAAGCCTAAATTAAGTCAGAAACTAACAACGAGATAGTCTGCTAAATGAGAATGAATCACTTCCATTTTCCAACACCGTATGTTCTTCAGATTTTCACACAGAGAGTGCGGCTCAGACATCAAATTGTATATACATCCACATGAAAATCTGTGTGCAGCAGATAAGGCCACACCAATAAAATTAGTTGGTTCTCGGATTTGCCGCTTCCGAAAAATGCAAAATGAAATAAAAATAAAATTGAATTTGAACTCACACGAACATAAAAAACACAGCGGCTGATACTGAAAACAGCATGCTGCGTTCACGTGACGTCAAGAACCAATCAAACCGCACCTTTCACTTCAGAGCAAGAGACATGATATGAGGAAAGATGCCGGTGGAAGGGGATCCTGCTAGGCCAGTGTTTGCAATTATTAGAATATTTGATCAGAAGAGAAAAACATTTGACAAGTGCATTGAAATTAAAGAGGATGAGAACTTTGCGCAGTTGTACTCACGGTGCCGAGAGCAGTCTGCTTGTGCAACTCTGTGGAGGTGAGTTTGATATTTCATTGATTGAGAGGCGAAAAAAACCCATTCAAAGTGTTTCCCCATCAAAATCAATCAATAAATAAATAAATAGCATGTGCCTACACACCCACATCCTCACGCGTGCACACACGCTTCTGTTTCTCATGCAAAAAAAATTGTCTCTGTTCTAGATTCACGTGACTGCATGTTGATGAATATTCATCTCCGTTGCGCTGATCACAGTTTTAGTCACTATCTAACTGCTCTCTGGTTCTAATGCCCTGTGATGACCTGTGACAAAATTAGTTTGAACGTAGGCTACAGCAGCCTAGACGTAGTCTACATTATATGTCATACTTCAATTCCACAGCCAGCTTGCTTGGTGCTTAGATTCACAAACTCTTAAATAAATGACAAACCGTCAAACCTTTACATAACATAGAATGACACGATTATGAATTTTCGTACATTGCCTAAAACCTGCATGACAAAAAGAGTGCTGTGAGGTGTGAAAGTTAAGTTTGTAAATTAGGCCACATTTAGTTTTTCCTAAACACATGAGTAAATGTGTTTAATGAACATTAACTGTGAATGTGCTAATTTACCATCAGAACATTTTTTTATTTTTATTTTGCTCGCTCGCTCCATATTTTTCCTGAAAAAATCCGAGAACCAACTAATTTTATTGGTGTGGCCTAACCTTACAAAACCTTCAAACCTTCTCCCTGTCAAGGAACCATGACCTCATGTTTTCTTGCAAACTCCTTTCAGTTCTCTCTCTTTCTTTTCTTTCTTTCTCTATCCCTCTTTCTCTCTCTCTCTCTCTCTGTCTCTCTCTCTCTACCGAGCCCTCAAACTCCTGAGCCCTTACATCATGGTATGAAACTAGCTCACTTGAGCAGCCAACTCCTTTGAATGATGTCTGCTGCTCGTTAGAAGCTGCTTCTTGACTCCTTCCAAAGCTGTTTTTGAAGAAAGTCCAGACATGCAAGGTGGTCATTATGCCCGGTTTTCTTGGCATCAAGGAGAAACACAAATTATTGCATTGTTTGGCTCAAAAAACACTTGCTTTGTTATTTTATTGTGTTATTTTGGTGGTTGTGTAGAACTTAGAACTCAGACAATGTTCTGTTGTCTCACTCATAAGTTAAAATTTCATCTGATTCTCACCAGCTGGCATGTAACTTCAATAAGTGTTACAGTATTTTTAGACTGATAAAAGAAGTGAACATGCACACAAAAAAACTCAAGCAAATCATCAATCACTCAACAATGCTCACCACAATGACATGTGCTGGCTTTGGGGGTTGCTTAGCAACAAAGCTACAACTCCAACTTCAAGGCTCCTGGCCCATGCACTGACACGACAAGACTCCAAGGCATGGTGGTGACATGGCCAAAACAATGATCTCATCCTCAAATAATTACCTCTCTCTCTCTCTCTCTCTCTCTCTCTCTCTCTCTCTCTTTTCCCTCTTTCTCCTTACCACATCATTCTTATCCCACAAATCTCTGGAGGTAGTCGACTACTCAACGATAAACAAGTAAACTGTTTCAAGGAAGAAATAAGTAGATGTTGTAGGAGAGGTGAATGTGTTAGTCCTGTTTGTCTGTTTGTCTCATGAGAAGAAATGCCAGTGGCATGGGTTGGGTCATGGTTTTTGTTGTTGTTTCTCTAGTTTGTTTGCACATTGTTAAAACAATGTTTGGTTTGGCACAGCACATTGTCTTCTAGCTCCTATTTCGAATGGATGGCTACAAATCTTTCCATGGAGTCACACACAGAATCACACACACACACACACACACACACACACACACACACACACTCACACACAAACAAAATAACAACAAAACAGGGTGCCATTGTACCCTAAGGGCATTCCCATATGAACCATCAGCTTCTTGTTACCGGCTAACCATTGTTTTCTGTGACAAACAGAAAATCGAAATCAGCTGCAGATATCTTGTATCTTTTTTTTTTTAAGAAAAGGTAAAAGAATCCAGTCCCTTCAGGTTTTGTGTAATCTGTGAGCCTCTGGTCATGCATGACACAGCGCAGGGCTAGTGTTGCGCTAAGCAGGGCACAGCACAGCACAGCAAAGCAGAGAGCATGCAGCTGTGGAAATAACATGTAAAATATGGCCCTTGCATAATGAGAGCCTGCGTATGATCTCATCTCATATGAGTACAGCATGCTGCAAACTATAACACACCTTTCTTCTGCTTCCTCTGCAAACTATAACATCACACACATTTCTTCTGCTTCTTTTTCTGCTTCTCTCTTCACTCCTTAGTAATATCCCATACTTTTCCTACTTCGTTCTCTACTCTGTCTGGTTCAGGACTCTTGTGCTGAATGTGCTCATGCTGTGCAGGACTGTAGCCATTGTAAGGAAAGCAGCTGTTAACTGCCGGGATTGAATCTTTATCTGTTTTTCTTTTTTTACTTGATCAGATTTTGAAGAATACCTCCCTGGGACCAGATATTTCACAATCCAAGTTGAAAAGCAGCGAATAAATAAATAAAAATAAAAGCTTAAAGATACATTAACCTCATTAACCATTATATTTTTTTTTTATTTTTTACTTTTTTTGTGTAACATAATATTTTGCTTGTATATATTTAAGTATTTCCATTTAATTTACTGGAAACTTTTAGACTCTTTAAAAACTCCCCCTTTTCCAGCACAACTTGTGTCATTGTGATGTTCCTTCAGACAAGTCAAATTAAATAAAGCGCCTACCTTCTGATGAGGGGACGTGTCTTGGTTTTCTCCCTGGAGAGAGTTTTCTCCCTGTGCAATTGGAGCGGTGTCTTTTTTACTGTTTGTGGCGTCATTGTTGATGTCAAATTGGCTTTGCACAGCAATCTCTGCATGCTTCTCCTGGATCTCACCACTGGTGCAAATAGCAATTTTCTTAATCGACCTGGAAGATGATGACGATGGTGAATCCAGATACGGGTCCTCTGAAATATCCTCGACAGGTGAGATCGCTGGGTCTACCTGCTGGGTCCAACAACCGTGAGGAGGACTTGGTGAGTCGTTGCCGTCCTTGGTCAGATGGTTCTGGTTGTTCAACCGCTGGTCCATGGTGGATGCTGCCGGGTAGAAGTCCACGCAGTCTGCATATCTGGACTCGACCGGTACCGACAGTTTGGTGCTGATAGTGAATGGCTGGATCCGCTTCATGTTTCCCTCCAAAGATCACTCCTCAACAGCAAACAACAGTGAAAATCATCATAAAAACAAAAACAAAATGAAACCGCAATAAAAATCTTCCAAGTTCCAGGAGAACTATATAAAAATAAGTCCCGTAAAAAAAAATTAAAAACAAAACAGAGCCGTTTTGAATCAGAGAGGAGCTGAAGATAAGAAAGACCCAGGCTGCGTCTCGTCTCAGCGAGAGTGACAGAAGTGGAAAAGCCTCCTGTGGCAGAAATACGGAGGACGTAAACTGTAAGCGGAGACGGCCCACTGTAACTTTTCTCCCCCCCAACCCCAACCCCTCCCTCGCCGCCATGCGCACACAGATGTGGTCCAGCCTCTGCGGCTGGCACAGGCAAGGGGCATTGGGAGGAAACAGCAGGAGCAAGAAAAAAGTACCCACCCAGACAACCAGAGAGAGAGAGAGAGTGGGGGGGGGGGGGGGAGAAAGAGAGAGGGAGAGATAGGGAGAGAGAGAAAGAGAGACGGGTGGAGAGAGAAAGGGGTTAAGTAGCGTAAGATAGACTGTGTAAAGAGAGAGAGAGAGATGAAAAGAGAGACAGAGATGGACTGCACAAAAGAATGAAGAAAAGTGTCTGGCAATGTGCCTATAACTGTGGAGAGAAAGAGAGAGAGGGAAAGAAGAAAGAACCAGAGGAACGGGAAGGAGGAGGAAAGAGGGGAAAGTTTTGTTAAAAGACAAGTGAGGTCATCTCTCTCTGACAGAGTCTCAGTAGAAGGGGGGGAGGAGTGGGGGGAGGAAGGCTGTAAAGTTGAAGCTGTAAAAACTTCCTCTTAAACTAAGAAAGAAGAAAAAAGTGTACAGATAAGGGCAAAAGTTGTTCAGAAAACATAATATTCCCTCTGGAACAGAACAAGCTTCCCTTATGCATGGAACACTTGAAACTTCTAGAACTTCTAAAACCACAGTTGGCTGCACAAAGGTGCTTATAAGCTTTTGTCTGAAGCAACTTAAGACAGTTTCACTAAATCCATCATTGTATTTTTTCCTGTTTTTCCTCACTTTATTGGTGTGATGTTAAAACAAAGAGCAGGATTTACTGTAGGCTACAAGAACTCACACATAGTAGCCCACAGTTAGAGCCAGATTTTCCCCTCGCAAACCAAACAAAAAGTTTACAAGTGCATGTTTTCGCACCTATCCCGTTTAATCGGACAAACCTTGCGCGCCGTAAAACGATTAACAGGCCAGCACTCCTTCTCTACCTGCTGTGTTTTTTGCCCTCATTGTCCAAATATTTACAGACCAGCACGAGAGAGAGAGAGAGAGAGAGAGAGAGAGAGAGAGAGAGAGAGACAGACAGACAGACAGACAGACAGAAGAAAGAGAAAGAGAGAGAGAGAGAGAATGTTGCACTATTTTGGCAGTTGGCCTGACCATGATTTGAACCAGGTGTTAACAGTGTCTGGTCCAGCCTGGTCAGGGAAGGTGCAAGAAGGTACCGCATGGAAGCACCTTTCTTTTTTAATCAAATAAAATCCCAGCAGTGCTCCTATTCTATCTTATACTTCCTAAATGTGACTCAAA
Organism: Limnothrissa miodon; assembly: GCA_017657215.1. Classification (NCBI taxonomy): domain Eukaryota; kingdom Metazoa; phylum Chordata; class Actinopteri; order Clupeiformes; family Clupeidae; genus Limnothrissa; species Limnothrissa miodon. The sequence continues at coordinate 45,608 of JAGFZM010001736.1, read as the reverse complement.
GGAGACTCTTTTTTTAGGTATTGTTTATTTATGTTTTGGTATTGCGCTAAGATTACAGAATTCTACTATACTTTGAACACTGGTCAAAACTGTGCAGACTCCTATGCTGATTACTGTATTGTTATCATTCCCAGATTAATGTTATTACTGCGCTAGATGAGTTTTTACTATTCTCAGATTACTGTTTGTGCTCGGATTACTTCTTCATACTGATGTTACAGTGTTATAATGTGCTCATTACTTTTATACTATACCGTGTTGGTACTGCATTCATTTTACTACATTCTTACTCTATTCTTACGGTATATACTTGTGTTATTACTGTATCTAAGTTACTGTGCTGGTTTTGTGTTGAGTTTACAATTAACAGGTCAGGATTTATGCCTCACAGTGATGTGCTGATTTGTAATCACTTTTTATAACAAAAATAATTTCACCTCATTATCTGCTGGCTCTTTGTTCTTCTAAACGACTATAAATATTACTTTTTTTTATACCCATGGGACACCTTTTTTGTGAAGATTGGGGTCAAGGCTGAGCTACTTCTGTAGAATGTTTTGTTCAGTCCTCAGGCCAAATAACTGACATTTTGCTTGTCAAAAGCGTCAAATGTGAATTTGATTTTCACCAGCATTGCTGACAGCATCTCCATCAACCACATACTATAAAATCAAAATCTATAGGCCTACTCTGGCTATGACCAAGGGGTGGAGTCAGAGGTTGTCTTTCAAATTGTGTTTGAGTGTGTTTGTATATGTGTGTGTGTGTGTGTGTGTGCACTGTATGGAGTTTCCCCTCATTAGGTATCCACATCTCCCCATAAAGAAATGCTAGAATGTTCTGCTCTCATAAAGAAATGCTAGAATGTTCTGCTCTCATAACCTGACTCAAGTAACAAGGAGCATTCAATTCTGTAATAAAACACTTATCTTATGCCTCATACTCCACCTCATTTATATTACTGTCATTACGATCTTTGCTGTATTACTAATACTCACACTAGATATATTAAATTATATAACATTAGATAAAGTATGTACCCTTCCATGTCAATCATGCTGTGGATTATATCCACCTGCTGTCGCTACTAGCTTACATGACCTTAAATTCCACTCGCTCTAGGTCATCATATTCTCCGGAGCTGACAAAGTTTTGTGGGCAAAGAAGGAAGAACAAAAGCCTAATGATTCTGCACTGATGCAACTGTCATGTCCTGAAGAATTGCCCTTGGGGAAAACCGAGAATGAGTTGTTTGAGTCTAACAAGGTACATGTTGGAGTTGATGTTGGGTCTGTTCCTAAGCAACCACCAGATTTGGAGATTGCAAGGAAATTGCAGATTGTACCCTGTCAAGCGTACCTACTGAGTCATGCAGTATGTGAATAATTAATGCTGTTTCAGTGAGGTGATTTCATTTTATCTTCTGGCTTTCATTCTTTAGAGACAAGTGTTCCATAACCTTAGATTATTCCATGAGGACAGAATAGTGTGAAAAAAGAAAAAGCTTAGCCTATAGCCTATTGTTGAATGAGAATTTTTTTGTTTGCTTGTTTGTTTATTTTTTGCCTTTATTGTCTTGTCTGAAAGCGAGGTTGTCACACATATAATCATAACATTTGAACGGAGTTTAGGAGGGCTTATTCAAAGAATAGGTGTGGAATAGGTAAAGGCTCTTTTGAATTAGACTTCTAAACATATGACCCACTGCTTCCACCTTCCGGCCATCTATGATCAACACAACAACTACCCGTTCTTGAGCACACGCATGCGCCTTAAACATACCAAACACAATCCACGTGGGTACTATTAGCTAGCATGCCTAGGAGTAGCCTACCAGTATGACTCTTTGATTTTTCCAAGTAAGTACAAAAAAATATATAATATTACATGTAGTGACGTCAGAAGTTATATATTGTATGTATTAATGAATTGTTCAGAATATGATTTGAAATCACAGTCGGAATTACAATCGAAATACAGGCCTCTTTGAAGCCTCGGAATCAATTTTACGAGCTTCACGGAAGTGTAACTTCTGCTTAGGCGCAAGGATGCATCGAAATATTTAAAATTCCAATTACTTGTGCGCCATCATAGCCGGTTTAACGTTAACGTGATTTGTTTCACAAGCCTGTGTTTACAGTATATGGACATTTAATTATGGCTGTTGCAGTAGACAAGTAGTTAATGTCCGGTTAAACAACAGTTGATTGAACAGTTAGCATCTTCATGTTCACTTTTGGCCAAGATGTGGTGTGTGGTCTGGCTAGTGAGAAGTGTCTGTGCAGTCATTTTACAGTAACGTTATAACGTACATTTTCTTGCAATCTTTTCAGTTTGTAGTGCTCATATTGAACTAACGCCAAGCCAAGGCGCAATGAAGCCAAACGTGGCGAAGAAGATTCCCCAGTCGCAAGATGATTCCAGCGATGATGATGACGAAATGGAGAGGAACTTCGCGCTGCTTAGTAAAAACAAAGCACAGTGGCACACCAAGGAAGATGAACTCGAAGACGACGATGTTGATGAAGAGGATGAAGAAGAAGATGATGTTGTGGAAGGTCAGGAAGACGAGGAAGATGATGATGTCGTGGAGGGTCAGGAAGACGATGATGAGGCAGAGGAGGAGGATGTCGGGGGTGCAAGCAGTGCAGTAAGTGGTGATGTTGAAAGCAGAGACTCTGAAGAGGAGGGGGATGAAGATGATAGTAGCTCGGCTGCAGAGCCAGAGGAGGAGCCTACTCAGGGAACCAGACGTCAGGGTAAACTGGAGACAGAGGATGACGTCAAAAGAGGTATGACAGTGACCCTCTGTCATTAACACTGTAGTCGAGAATGTGTACCAAATTACCTAGTCATCATTACATTTACATTTACATTTATGCATTTAGCAGACACTTTTATCCAAAGCGACTTACAAAACGAGGATAACAATCAAGCTACATAGCAGTGCTAGGGGATAGTGCTTCAGTTCATTTTAGTGCTAGGATAGATGTTCTCTGAATAGCTGGGTGTTTAAGAGCTTTTTGAAAGCCTCCAGAGATGGCCCTGTCATTAACCCCACAGAAATGAACAAAAATAAAGGCAGATACATTGGCATGGGTTCAATGACTGTTGTAGCCTTGTCAAACATTCTTCATACATTGTGAAAACATGTTTATTATGCAAGATCATTTCTAGTTGATACATTTCTTATTTCATTCTAGAACTATCTAATATGTCCTTTGAGGAAATCGTGCAACTGCAAAACAGAGTGGGAATGAAGGCCTACAATAAAATTGCACACGGAACAACAAATGCCAAGAGCAAGAAGCCAGACCAGATGAAGCGTCTGAATAAACACAAGTGAGGCTGGTCCTTATTTAACCCTCTATCTATCTATCTATCTATCTATCTATCTATCTATGGAACTGTAGCCATCTGAAAGGTATTCTGAGAAGGTGATTTACCCAGAAGTGTTACACCTGGGTAAACTAACCTTAAGAAAGTGGTAAACTTTAGTGAATAAAATGAATGAGTCCAGGCTCCTTTAATTTATGTATTTATTTTATAAATTTTATATCTTGAGATAATGACTTAGTATCACCGTAGGAATATTTAAGCTACTAGTTTGCAAATTAAACCCTTGTAACATTGGAATAACAATGTATGTCTTGAAATAAAAGGCTATGTAGCGGAAAGTCTACTGGGACAAATAATACATAAAAAGACATGCTGCTACTTGGCTAGAGTTTTGAGATCTTGTCATATATAACCCTCCTAAACCTTGGATCAAATGAGACTGTCTTTGCCTGTGGTGGACTGCATAGTAGCCTGTGTCTATGACAAATATGCCTACACTATATGCAATCTTTTAACAGCATCAGTGGTTTAGGTTAATTGCAGTGGAGGACGTCGTTTTTGCAAAGAAAAGCATGCATTGTAATTATCTCGTTTACGGTTGTGCATGATTTGTAAATGATGAGACAGAAGGGATTGTTGTCTGTTGTTTTACTTATTTGCTGCCAACATGTACACTCTTGAAGCGCCAGGAACCCCTTAACAAGTTAATCTGATGACTTTAGAGGCAGAGCAGCTAAAACAGATGTCCCTCCAGTGATGTGGTGGTCCAATGCTTGGTCAACCCAGACTCAGTGAAATTATCAAATGCAAACAGGATCTCCCCGGGGAGTAGTTCTTCCAGAGGAAAGAGGAAACTCTGGCTACCTGGGGATCTTATAGTCTATGTCAGGATTTCCCCTATGTACACTTGACTGTGTGTACAATCCTGGCCACTTAAAGCACAAAGTTGCTGAGAAAGTGTGTACGTGTCAATAGCCAACTCTATATAATACAAACCCTTTCCAAATAAATTAGAATATCATGGAAAGTTTATTCCTTTCCACAATTCCATTCAAACATTTAACTTTCATAGACTATAGATTCAGGGCCCACATCTTAAACTATTTAGTATTTAGTTAAACAGGCTGATGAAACACAAATTGCTTGAATGCAATACATGCAATCATTTATTTATTTCCCTAGGGTAGTACATTTTGCAAACTAAAAATAAACAGTGAGGCATAATTATCCTTACCAATGGTCTCATTATTATTTGACTAGAGATTGGCCTTTATACAGTTTTATACAGTGCTAAAAATATATCTTATTGCATGTAAAATAAGTAATAAAATGTATTTATATAGCACATTTAAACACAGCTACACTGACCAAAGTGCTGTACAACAATAAGTAATAATACATTAAAAAGGAAAAACAATGAGCAATTCAAATAAAAAAATAATAATGAAAAGTACAGTAAGCGCACAGCGAAAGATACAGTGCAAGTGCATTACTAATATTTGGAAATATTTATGATGACTGGACACTAAAAGCTATAACAATAGGATGGTAACATTTCATTCAACATTTTCACTTTGATCATTGTACATTGATAAAGTCATTATGTTGATGGTGTCCAACATTACCAGCCTAAGAAACCATTAAAGATAACATACAGTATGTTTTCATTAACTACATTGTTGTGTTCCCCACACAATTCATACTTTGCACAATCAGCCTACAAAATCATATCTCTTGTAGCATTAGTGCATGGCATGATTTTTTGAGGACAATTGAAGCATATTTTTTATTCTGAACATCAGTTAGACTAATGTTTAGATTTTTGGATGCTTTGAAGTCTCAAGTACTACTGGACAGCCTAGATATTTACCATAAGATGAACAAGGAAGGAGTTGAATTTTATAATGCATAGACATTCCTATATTTGTTAGTAGCAAGTTCAGAGCGGTTCAACTTTCCTTTAAAGCAGCCAAGAGTATGAGTACACTGAAATTCTGACATAAAAAGTGAATATAATAGTTCTAAATGTCACCTTTTCCTTTCTCAGGCCACAGGAGATTTCCTCGAAAGAGCGAGTGCCTTTCCTCAGGAAAGTTGTGCCTGTCAAGAAATCGGTGAGTCGTTGGGGAAGTTCACTAGTACACTGCCAAGTAGTGGTGACCCCTTCTGTCACAGAGATCTCCCCTAATGAGCAGAAACTTCTCTCTGTCCCGCCGTTCCTCACAGATAGCACGTGATCCTCGCTTCGACGACCTCTCTGGCGAATACAAGCCACAGATCTACTCCCAAACCTACAAGTTCATTGACGACATTCAGGCCCAAGAAAAAACGGTAAGGGCTGACTGGAATTTCACACCCATGCATTTACTTCAGATATGAGTGGAGTGTATGTGTGTGTATATGTCTGTCAAGGAAACAGAATTGAATTGAATGGCATTGCTTGTGATGAGATACTTTTGTATATAGACTCTTCAAGGGATGTTTTTTTTTCAGATGGTGAAGAAGAAATTGAAGAAGGTCAAGTCCGATCAGAAGAAAGCGGAGTTGAAATTCTTGTTGAAGAGAATGGTGAGTTGCCAGTCAGACTGAAGTTTTTCCTGTCCACACTCAACCAACCATTGTACCTTATGAAATAATACGGTAAATTCTTGTGGTCTACAGGAAATAAGAACACAGTTTCGGTGCTGTGTCAACTCAGATAGCATGGGTTAATCTAACATCAGTATCATCAAAACATACATCATTATAAGAAATATGTTGTCTCCGTCTGTTTTGTCTAGTTATCTCAAAATCAAAACAAAGCTCACCTTCTTAGTTTATATATTTGAAGTCGTATCTAAGTCGTTATATATTTCGAAGTCCTCATACACACATGTAGAAAGGCAAGACAATGAAAGGTAATGACAGAATAAAAGGCTGCTGTGAAGTGATCTTCCTCAGAGGGCATAGGAGGCTGTGAATGCTGCCGAAGTATTACCTGCTTCTCACGGTTGCTACGGTGGCTGTTTCCAGGAGAACCAGGAGCGCGAGCGCAGGAGGAAGGAGCAGCAGCAGGAGAAGGAGCTGCTCTTCAAGAAGAAGCAGCGAGAGATGGTGGGCGAGGGACACAGGCCCTTCTTCCTCAAGAAGTGTAAGTAGGAAGTGTTGAGTCACACAGCTCCTTTATGACCTTGACGTTGTGTGATGTTGGAACATGCACGTCCCCCTAAGCGTGCTGTGTTCTCTGTGACGTTTTTTTATGAGTGGTGCAGGATTCATTTAGTTCTTATGGTCAGTGTTAAAGATTTTATCTATGCGTCTCTCTTCAACATTCAGCTGCAAAACCCTGTTGATTATTCATCTCTTTAAATATGACTTGTTGCTCTTCTTTTTCTCTTCTTGTCTTCTTTGTCCTTCTCTTCCTCCCATCCCTTCCTCTCGTCATGTCGTCTCTCCTCTCTTCCTCACTCCTCTTTTGTCATCCTCTCTCCCTCTCCTCTCCTCCTCTTCCCTCTTTCTCCTCCCTCCCCCTGCAGCGGACAAGAAGAAGCTGGAGCTGGCGGAGAAGTTCAGGGATCTGAAGCGCAGCGGCAAGCTGGAGAACTTCATGGCAAAGAAGAGGAAGCGTAACGCCACCAAAGACCGCCGGAAGCTGCCCCAACAGCACAGCACGAGGCGATGAACGTGGCCAATCGCAGCAGGCCGGACGGACCACCTTGTCCTTTGATTGGACGATTCTCATGTCATTTCTCCAGATTGGGGTGCAATGCGTTGACCCTCTTTGGACTACTATAAGACATTTTTTTGCATAAGACAGTTTTTTTACATGTTTCAATATGGAGTGAGTTGTGCAACAGTCCAAAGGGAATGGATGCCCCCAGTTGCACAGACAACTTTTCATTTGAGGCCTTCAAGTGTGTCCTTCCCTGCTGTAGGAGGGCGGTGTGCAGACAAAGTCAAATAATGTGTTGTTATTTGGAAACTGTGTTTGGAAAACTTATTTTGGAAAAATTGTGTGTGCTTGTGTAACACTAGAGGGAGCCACTCGTATAGGACAACAAAACAGGTTTGCTAGTTAAGTTCTGAAATCTCATGTCCAGGCAAAGTCCTACTTCCTTCATATTCTGCAAAACAGACCCAAATTAAAAGACAAACCATCAACATACAACTGTTGATCAAGTCTTAGAGACGACGAACCACAGTCTTTAATCAACTAATTTGAATTTTGTTAACGACTCTTTCGTCATTAGGGCAGTTTCTCTCACCACACAGGATGGCAGGGACGGCTATCTACCTCTCTCGCTCCGCTTATCATTCCGAACGGCGATCAGGCATTTGCCATCGAGCGTGACCTTGTTTGGAGGAGAAGTGTAATTACACATGTCCAAGGCTGAGGGCTGAAATTAATTAGAATCTCTCTCATTTCCTGTTAATTGTCGGGATGAGTGTGTTGATACGTCCCCCTAATCTGCTCGCTCGGGCATTTGGCTGTTTCTTCAATAGGCTGCTAAATGCTGTGGCTGTGCCTGGTGTTAAAATAAAGATAAAAAATAAGGGTATTTTAAGGGTTTAAGGGTAAGTTGTTAAATGCATCTATTGTCTATAGAAATATTACTTCAAAAAGAAAAGCGACTCTTGCCTCTTTCATTTTTAGATGTTTAAGATTTCAATTAGAATTTTAAATTCAGAATTTAGCCAGTGATCAATTATGTCTTCTTTCACTAGCCCAAATCAGTTAGCTTGGCTTGATGTAATTTCAACAGAGAATGACCTAGTATGTCCATTAATCAGACAGAGGAATCCTACACCACTGGAATGGGTCCAGTTGGAGTTTATGCTGTTGATCATTGCCATGGAAGAAGGCAAGAATTCTTAACTTGGTATGGAAACAGAGCTGTATTTATATCTTAAATAAATTATACAAATTCAACCGTAATATTGGCTTAAGAGTCTTACATAGCACCATTGGACAGGCCAGGTTGGGTTTTGCAGCATTTATGTTAATGAAAATGTAGTCTTTGATTATTTAGATTTAAACAGAAAAATAATGTGTCAATTTGGAGCCACTTCACATTTGTTAGGCTAATAATATGGCCTTTAATATGCAGAAAATGCAACAATTTCAAAGTCACTGGAGCATGGTTAGGCCTAGGAGGCCTATGTGTTTGATGTTAAGTATTTAACATGATTTCAAATTAGAGCACTTCTTGTTATGGTAGGCACTTAGCGTAAAGCAAACTCTTTTGTATTATAACGTATCCAAATGATACCACATGAAATGCAATACGAGTCAGTGGCAGAAAAAGTGTGTGTTGATAACATGAAGCCTAAAGACTAGCTTATTGTAGCCCAGCTCCATTAAAGGGAGTGTTTCATCATGACAGCCACGCCATTCCACAAGAGGCCTTGCGAAGGCATGGACACTGCTGTGGAGGACTATGTCTCGCTTCATGCGCTAATTAAGAATCAGTGCATTAGCAGGGCTTGGGAACCACGAGCTGTCAGCACACTGTCTACTCTACAGAAAGACTTAACGTGTGGCTAACGTTGGGTGTGTGCTTAATGACATCATTATACTTGCCCATATACTGCTCCTTTCTTCAAATAATGTTTTTGTTCTCTCTCTCTCTCTCATCTATGACTGTATGAGAGATTAATATGTTTTAATTTTCTCTTAGCTTAGATTTTCTCTCACTTTCACACGACACTATTACAGGAGTAATACTGCAGGTAATTTGACCCTAATCCATTCCCCACCATTAAAGGTATAGTTCGGCTTGTAACACTTTGAGCCCCTTTCGCCTCTGCCTGCTTCAAAATGGCGTTGTTGTTTCTATTCTTAAAACACTGGTTTGAAGAAAGTACTACTCAACCCAAGTAGCGAAATACAGTTTCTGTCATGTTTTATTTGGCATTTTGTGAGTCCTATAGGTTTCTATTAGAAGACTCTTTGCTCCTTAAACAAAGTTCCAAATAAAACATGACAGAAGCTCTCTCTCTCTCTCTCTCTCTCCCTTTCTATTGCATGCGTCATATTCTTCCCATGGGAGGCTCTAAAAGTAATAGGCCCTATCACAGAGAATAACTTCAGCCCACCCAAACATTGATTTTAATATTAAAATGTAAAGTCAGTGTCAGCCCCTTGGACCCCTCACCCCCCTAAAACTCCAAGCAGCCACTCTTGTACCTGCACAATTGTCCGACAGATGCCATGGTGCATTTTAAAGTTTTTCAATAGGTGCATTATAAAGCATGCAGAGAAAAACTGTCAAAGAATTAAATAATAATAATAAATAATTTGGTATTATTTAAATAAATTAAAATAACTAACTATTCATTATTCACTGTGTTTATCTTATTATTTTTCTCAATTATAGAAAACATTCACAAACAGAATACAAAAAAAAGACACATCCACTATCATGCCATGCAGAAAATATTTCAAATCCACATCACCTCTATTTGGGGGTACAAAGTACAGAATGCATTGGCCAGGTCACCCCTGCACCCACTTCTTTTGTTTCCTTCCTTTGTTGATTTCCTGCCCTCTGTGTTTCTCTCTCTCTTCCTCCCTCTCTTTTATCTAGTTTTCTCTCTGTCCAATCTCTATCACTCCTCTTTTCTGTTTTTCTCTTTTAATTCATCTGCCATTATAACCCACTATTCTCTATTCTTTCTTTCTCTTCATCCCTCTCTCTCCCCCCACTTCCCCTCCTTCCCTCCCTTCTTTTTGTTTGGTCAGTGTAACTCCGTGGCAGCTCAGTGGTGTCCTCATTTAGGATGTGTAACGGGTCTGGCTCTTGGCATTACAGTAGCACAGCACCAATTCTGCTTAGATGCACATACACTTTCTTTCCCAAGAACTGATTTATGTCTCAGAGCAATTTATCGTGGAAATTTATGTCCTGACATCCTGCTTTCGTCTACGCTAAGGCGGTTTTCTCAATGTGTGTGTGTGTGTGTGTGTATTTGTGTCTTGTGTTACACAAAATACTTTTATGAAACAGCCTTCCAATATATAAGCCCGGTCACAAATACACAGTTATCGCACACAATGCATAAACACAGGGCAAGGAGCGAGGGATTAGTCAGACATTCATTTTGCCCCCTAAACATCTATGTCTTGTTCATGTCAGTCAAAAGAATGGGATTGAAGTAAGCGTTCGATACTTTGTCAGAGTTGTTGTGCAGAGGGCCTCATCTCTCTGTTTTTATACATACTGTATACCAGGGAGGTTTGATGTGTGTGTGTGTGTGTGTGTGTCACGTCGGTCATGTTGGATAATGTGTTTTAAAACCGGACCCATCCTGGAATTTAGAATATGATATTCTAAAGCAGCCTGATTAATCTGCATTATCATGTACAAGCAAGGCATGGAATGTGGAACCTGGCATTTTGAGAATGCAATCAGCTTTGGACAGGGCTGTGTAAATATGGAACATTCTGGCCACCCCTTGATTCTTTTGGGGCATTTTTTGCACATTGAAAATATGTAAACACAGTTTGCAAATGCACAATATTTACTAACATTTATACATACATAGCTACTTCTAATGCCATTCATAAAAAAAATATAAATATGGCACTGTGCGAAAATCCTACATCCTACATAGCCAGCTAAAGAGCTTTCAGTTTTTGCACTTGGATTTTTTTCACTCTTTCTTCCTTGCAAAAGGCTTCTACTGTAGTTTTGTGATAGTCTTTGGTTGTCTGCACACAAGGTTCTTTGAAAATGAAGCCACAAATTTTCAATGTGGTTTAAGTCAGGGGACTGTGATGGCCATTCCAAAACCTTCATCTTGAATTGCTTGAATTTTCTGGTATTTAGTGAAATCCAATCTTCTGTCTACCTGTGCAATGTTTCCTTTTCTACTGGCTCCACACATACCTCAAGAGCATACTGAGTCCACCCACATGTTGGTAAGTCGTTTTCTTGTCTTTTCATGTAATGCTTTTAGTCCTTTTTTTTCTCCAAACATGCCTTTGCTGATTGTGGACGAAGAGTTGTATTTTAATTTCATCAATCTACAGACTTGTGTAGATATTCTGTTGTAAAATTTTATGATGGGGGCGCAGGTGAGGTCTGCTAAATCTTCCTGAATATGTTTTTTTGAGTCAAATGGAAGTTGTGATTTGCATTTCTGACATACCAAGCAGTTCTCCCTGTGAGTTTTCTTGGTCTTTCAAATCTCATCTTGACCTCCACTGTCAACTCTCCTTCCCTAATGAGTAGCACACAGCTGCTTAGAGCAACCCATGGTTGTTCAGTGTCCTCATTGTGTGCACAAGGTCTGAAGAATTTGTAAGAATTTAAAGTATTTCTAAAGCTTTGAAATTTGCATTTATCAAGGTGTACCCAACATTTTTCACATCACTGCATGTGTCTGTGGATTTGTCATTTTTTGTAAAAATTGATTGGGCACAAGCATTCAAATATTCTACATTGAGCGCCTGTCATGAGACACCATAATAATTCAGACTGAGGTACGCCCTGACAAAGAAAAAAAAGAGGTTGAGAGCGGAGTAGACTTTTTACTAATGTTTTCTGCCATGTACACTAAATATTTTATGTATTTTAGTGGGGGCTGTCATAAGCTGGAGGCGACATCTATCATGGTCCCAAGTAAGTTTTCTCCCCTCCTCTCCCTCTCCCAAGCTATCTGAATCCCTGATTCTCCTTCCTCCCTCTCTCTCTCTCTCTTTATCACAATCCCTCCTTATGTGTGTGTCTCTCTCTCTTTCTGTCTCTGGCATGGGCTTAGGAGCTTAAAAGTGGGTGATCTCTGTGGCTGCCATTCTCAGTGTTCACATTTGATCAGTGGAACAGCGCAGCCGAAACACACATCCCTCCACGGAGCTTTGACTTCACGGCGAGCCCTTGGAGGTCATACTGACAAAACGCAGCACTGCTGCTGCCAACGCTGCAAACCTAAAGACAAAAGTGTACTGATTACCTCAAACGAATGAAGGCCGCTTGGTTATGGATAAAAATGTGGAGGATGTGCAGACAGACTGAATTATATTCACAATAAGAATCCCTGATTTTCTCTCTCTCTCTTTCTCTTTTTCTTCTTCGTGTAGAAGCAGAAAGTAGAGATGTTCCCTTTGTGCCTAGTGTGGAGTTTTGTTTTCTGTAGGGTATGCTCTGACCTAATTTAAATTGTCAGTTGTTTTTTTTTAAGAAATTGCTAATGTTCAGCAGCTGCAACTCAGTACTAAGAAAACGAGAGAAAAAAAACAATATCAAAAGTTCTTCATCTAAACTAATCAGAATCTTAAGGAATTCCTCTCTGCAGGGAGCCCTCTGTCTGCCGGGCCCGGAATTGCGGATGGGGGTAAATTGTCTTGGTTGGAACAAGCCGAGCTTGGCAGGGAGGGTGTTGCTCACAGGGTTGCTTTTCAGATCAAAGGAATGAAATAAATCTTTATTGCCAATTCTTGCCACAGGCAGTTACATATAATGGAGTTGTTGCCTAAGCGTATTGCCACTGGCCATCAGAACACAGTAGTGTCATTTGGCACAGTTTGAGAGGACAAGAACATTCCAACTGTGCCATCTGCCAGTCAGTGTATAATGAAGACCCTACTGCTTCTAGTTTTGGGCATATTTACAGTAAGTGTGCTGTGTGTACATAAGAGAGAACACTTGTTTCAGCTTGTGAGCTCATTTGGTGAGACGCCTCCTGTTCTCATGTAAGCATTTTGAATTGTTTCATATTTTATGTACAACAGAATGCATTTAAGTCAACTCAATTATATTTCTACAGCACCAATTCACAATCTGTCGCCCGGTAAAGCACTAGATAGATATTAACAAGAGGCACAACAGGAGAAAAGGAAAAGCTCCCTTGCGGTAGTTATTCAAGCAAGAAACCTTGTGAAAGGGGTCATGGTGTGGGAGACGTGCAGTCAGTAGTTACCATTGTGATAAACTAAAAAACTATCTATAGGTTTGGCCAAGCATCATGATAATTCCAGAATATTTCCCCACAACTTTGTGTCATAATCGGGCCATTGATGATTGTCTGTAGTTCCACCTAGATAGCTCACAGTGGAACAGTGCACCTACACTCCTGCCGTCTGCCTGCAGATTCTGCAGACTTTTTGAAGTCAAATGGAAGTTGGGATTTCTGACCCTCTCACCTGAGAGTTTGTCTTGGTCTTTCATATCTCATCCTGCCCTCCACAGTTGACACACTCCCTGTACTGCCATCTGTTTTACATTTCTCGCTGTGGACAGACACGCTGTAATGTTAAATTCAGGGAGTGGAGCGCGTCATGGGGGTAACATTGGACGGAGGTCATTCTAAGCAGAGGCACTGTGAATATAGGAGTCATTCGCTCCTGGCGTGGGCCCCCTGTGGAGTGGGTTGCAGTCCTCTCAGGATGGAGCCAAGACAAAGAGGTGAACCGATGAGGTGCAGTGATGACACAGAGGAGATTATTTGAATTATATGCCGTGCAGTTAATGTTAATGAATCAAGGTGATTCACACGTCACAGACTGTAAGTCATATTCGCATGTATGCATGTATAGGTAGAGAGGGAGGAGAAACGGCATGAGAGGCCTGTGGCAAAAGAGGTCAGTGGTAGTATCATGCTGTAGCAGCAAAAATAAGGTGCAGACAATTCACTACAGCAGGCATGGTCAGTGTACCTCTCGAAGTGCCTCTCGAATCTGGAGGCAAATGTGCTGTTTTAGAGAATATAATTAGGTTTTTAGATGAGCTTGTGGTTTTTGTTGGTTTGCAGCACATGGATTGAACGACTAACATTTTAAAACACACACACACACATAACATAACACACACAAACACACACACAATGCTTCTGGGTTTTTCATGAACACGATTGCTCAAAGAGAGGTCTAGATTTCTGTTGCCATAGGAACCTGTCTACATATGTCAGGCCTCTGTGGAACATTTTCTCTTAGTTGGACTACTAATTCATTGGTCATTGGTCCTGGATTCATTGGTGTTTTTTAATCTACATGTTGTTGTTTTTTGTTTTCCTGAGCTGAGGTGGCCAGTAATCACTTAAGAAACCATGGTACCTTTTAAATTTAATAAGATTATCCAAAAAAAAAATCAACTGATGCGTGCAAAAGCAAGAAATAGAGACATTGCTCCTGGGTTCCCTGAAAACATTTAGAACATCACATAACAAAATTGAACTTCTGAATCACTAAACATTTCCCACAATTCTAGGAGCCATGTGAATCAGACATGGATAAATAAAATATTTCACTCACACATCACCAGAACAGTCAAAGACAAAGAAAAAATTACATGGATTATCTCACCCTTAGATTCAAGCATGATGTCAGGCTGCTTGATTCTACCACCATACCCAGGCCAGAACCTTGGATAATCTATGGCTTGACTGCTCTTAGTGATGTGGGACTATATCTTTGAATTATAATAATAATATATTAACATCATGAACTAATCATCTACCATCTGGCTGACTGTAAATGTCAACCTTTCATGTGTTCATCTGTAGGATCCAGATTTTTTTCGTCAGAGGGGGCAGACAGCAAGACGACCAAGGGGAGAAGCCTACGATTTCAGACAAAAATGAAACCTTGCTAAAATCCTGCAGAATCTCACAGGGCACCTTTAAGCTTATTTCTCTACAGTATCTCATTTAAATAGAACCAACACAACTCAATATGTCTGTTTTCATAATATCTATTGTGTCTTACTGTTGCCTCACATTTGCAGGGGCCTTGAAAAGATGTTCTGAAAAACAAAAAAATCAAACAGACTTGTCAATCCTTTGCTCTACTTCTTTGCTGTCAGGGTCCTTCTTTAAAAACACGTCTATATTCTCAGGGTCTCATGTATATTGGAATAATGGTGTCTTGTTCTTTCCTGTCTCTGATTCAGAGAAGCAAGGCCTTGAAGCAAGGCCTTTCACACCTCTCACTAATCACACACTCTTTGTTCTCTCCCTTTCACAAAAAAAGTTACACAGTTATACAAAGGAAGTTAAGAATGATCACAACAGAAAAGATAATGGCTTTTAGCGTACTACAGTCAGAGAACTAAATACTTTGGACGTGCCAAGTTACGCATTGTTGTCATTTAGCAAAGTGATGCTGACAAGCAACGCCCTGAGAAGAAACACAGAAGGTTTATCTGTTCGAAATGTTTCACGTTATCTATAATATTTGTGATGTGCCAAAAAACAACACATGGCCATCTGTCTGGCTGTGGACTAGGTTGTCATGAAGATCATTTAGAAATTGCATTGAAGATCAACATGAAAAACTGTTGTTTTTTTTTGGCAGGAATTTTTGTAACCGTATATCTAAATCTGGCAAAAAGCAATCTTGGTTATTATCATTATCTTGAACTGAATTATGAGTACAAAGACTTCATGGCCTGACATTTGTCTCAAGCTGATGGATGCTGGCTTTGAGTCAGTATGTCATTTGCAAGTAGGTCAGAGACAGAAACATTTCTAAGAAAGAACTTACTGGGGAATGTTTATTTCTCTTTGAATTGAGTGTGTATGGAAAGTTCCATTCACTTACATAGCCAACTCTCTCTCGCACAGCTAATGTTGTGAGTCCAAAAACATTGAGCTTTTCAGCAGCTTACAAGTCTATAACAAAGTCCTCCTATTAAAACGTCTCTGTCTATAACACTACGTGATGTATACAAAAGTCTATAACTGAGATGTTTCTGGAGAAAAAAAAGGTGTGGGTGGTGTTCATAATCTCTTGTTTCTTGTACCTCCGCTGTGCGTTTGTGGTAGCCTGGTTTGCGCGACAAAGCTCATAGGAGCTTAGTCTGCCCATCCTACATTACTAAACGTCTTCTGGGAGGAGGGCTTAACCTGCGTCCATCTTATTCCTCTGTATATTACTTGACGAATCTACAACCAATCAGACCATTCATTCCGATGATGTATGCGGAAGCTCGTTTCTCATTGGTGCCCACAGATTTGGGAAAAATAATTCCTCTAATTTGGCATGATGGTGAATTGAATGTAGCGTCACAGGAAGTATGGGCGGGCCCAGGCTACGTTTGTGGTAGACCTAGATTTCCTTGCGCTGTGTGAGTGTTAACAGTTATGGTCGATTTGTTTAAAGGAACAAAAACAGTGGCGACAATTTTTCATGGAATGTTGATGGGATGTTTCTGGAATGTTGATGGTTTTAGTTAGCCTGTGCCCGCCCATACTTCCTGTGACGCTACATTCAATTTCACAAGCAAGTCAGTGTGGCCATGGTGCTGATTTAGAGGAATTATTTATCCCAAATCTGTGGGCACCAATGAGAAACGAGCTTACGCCTACGTCATCGGAATTAGTGGTCTGGCAGGTTGTAGATTCGTCAAGTAGTATACAGAGGCATCTTATGAACGCAGGTTAAGCCGCCTCCCAGAATTCATTTAGCAATGTAGCATGGCCAGACTAAGCTTGTAAGAGCTTTTCAGTCGCTTTAGCCAGGCTAGGTTTTAGTAACAAGGATGGCCAAAGGACTGTCAGTTTTCAGTGTGCAAAGATGCATACTGCATAAGTATTTTTAATGATAATGTGCTTGTTGCTGATGAAGTCGTTTCCACTTTGGGAACAGTTTCTTCCAGTTGGGCAGTTTGTCACAACATGTGGGCAGTGAAAAACGGCAGCGAGGACCAGCTGCATTTAGACATGGCAAATCACATGAAGTCCTTCTTGTATAGTGGATATAAGAAATAATGACATTTCATTAATTTTTTGTTAATATTTTCTGTGAGAGAAATAAGCATTTACTAATGCATACAGCTTTTTATTTTGCAGTTTCTGGACCATATTGTTTTTATTTTCCTTGTTATGTGGCAGGTAGCATATAGGCCTATATTTTTCATGTCATTTTCTCTTTGTCTCTGACAGTTTTCCGGTGATGTGTGGGTGAAATGTTTTATTTATCAGTGTCTGATTCACATGGTTTTCAGAAACCAGAAGAATTGCCTCTAATTCCTACGCTTACACACACACACACACACACACACACAATCGTACATACCTAGAGTCACACAGACACGCACAAACACCCACACATAAAAACACTCACATGCACTCATGCCTACACACACTCATGCAAACACACACCCCTAAAACATAGCAACAGTTAGGCACACACACACACACACACACACAAAATAGCAGACCGGCACACCGTACATGTGTAGATGTAAACACACTGTACATATATAGCAACAGACAGCCACACACACTGTACATATATGTAAACACACATACACATAGAGACACATGCATGCGCGCGCACACACACACACACACACACAAAATAGCAGACAGGCACACTGTACACACTGTAGATGTAAACACACATGCACCCCCCTCCGCATGCACACACACACACACACACACACACACACACACACACACACACACACAGTGGTGTTTGCACTGTTTGCATTTCTGGCCAACAGCACGTCATCTGCTCCAGCATAGCACTCTGGCACTAGGTCTGACTCAGTGCAGACCATTGGGATGATTAACTCCATCTTTTGTCAACCTGGAACTGTACTTAAAGTCAGGCTACTTCATTGTTTAGTTAGAGCAGCTGGTGGATCTTTACTGTGTGTAAAACATGCTGTTTCTCCCTGGAAGTGCATCGTAAATAAAACAAATCTGTTCCTCATTTTTTTAACCATCTGGCTTGGTCTCCTGTTCTGTTGATGGAACCTACAAAATGACTATTGTATCATCCTAAATAGTTCCTAAATCTCATCCAATACTCATAATCAACATCCCAGTTTCAATTTCTCTGTCCTGTCCTGGGACTCCCAGCAAATGACACCCCACTGATACACACACACACACACACATACACAAGTACAGTACATTACATACTCACACAATCCTGGCGGAGCCTAATTAGGTGTTTCAATCAGCTCTTGGTTGTTCTCCTCTCAAATCTCATCAAGACCAGACAAGTGTGAGCATCTACTTCAGCCTCTACTTTCTTGGCAAGCTATGGCTCTTTGGACATGTCGTCTCCCTGTCTGTGGAACAGAGGTGCAAAGGACAGAGGAGGTGTGACAAGCGAAACTATCCTTACAAACTAGCAGCCAGGCCAGCCGCTTGTTTCACACTATTTGGCCTGCAGAACACAGATTGGCTCGTACAAGTCTGCTACAGTGATTTGATTAGTGCTGATTTCTTCTCAGTCACAAATGGCTGTTTGTATTTTATTATTTATTTTATGACTGCTGAGGGTGAGAGAGGTGGAAAGGGGAATAAAGTCACAAGGGAAGTGCGTCAGGAACAGTTTTTGTCCTTTAAGCTTTTTTTTTTAGATCACAGTTTGGTTGTGGTCATTCAGATAGGGATTTAGTCTTTGCATTTGACTTAATCATGAATTAGTGAATCACACCCAGCACACAGTGAAACACACAGTGAGGTGAAGCACACACTAACCTAGTGCAGTGGGCTGCCTGCTACAGCGGTGCCTGTGGAGCCATGAAGGGTTGGGTACCCAATTAAAAAAAAACTTTCAATTTAATTTATTACATTCTTCATGGAGTATTCATGTAAGAATCTCTTATATAAGCAGATTACAACCCCCCGTCTAGAGATTAAAACCCCAGCATCTGATATCATCTGAGAGCCTCCTGCTGTATATTGGTGGCACCAGAGGGGAAGGTGCAGACTCTCAGCACTGCTCTGGCGGACTTGGCCCTCGCCCAACCTGAAGCCGTGACTCTCAGGCTGAAACATCTCTGCAGTAGCATCTTTGCTGAGTCAAGCAGTTTACACCACTGTGCTGAGATAAGAGCCGGCGAAAGTCGGCAATAAACTCAGCAGCAATCCAAAGCAGCAGCAAACATCTCAAACATGGTTGAATTGTACTCAAGACACTGCTGGGATGCAGCAATATGAGTCTACGTTTGAGAATTTCAGAGCCAGGTCATATCCTCCTTGCACATCTTTTTCACTATAGAGGGGACATGAGTGGACAGGCGCTGCAAATCACCAAGGCAAACAAGACTCAAGACTTTGTTGTTACCACATGTTGATTATTACCAGAGTAACATGTGGATTGCCTATGGGACATAATTTGAATGAGATTAAAATAGTAAATAAAACTGTGCTCTTCCTTTACTGTCAGAACCAGAAAAAAAAACTTTAGTCCTGAAAACAGCTTTAAACCCATGGGGGAGGCAACACAGGAGAAATCCCTCAGCCCCCCTCATAGCTTATTAAAGGGAATTAAGGCAGCATTCTTAGGTTAGTTTACCAGCTTTGTGGTCATTTAGATGGATGAGGGCCTAATCTTTGATAGTAAGATGGCTCATTACAGACTGCAGAGTGACTGAAGGCTCTCTTAGCACCCTTGATTGCTTTAAGTTAAGTCAGTTAACACCGATAGTGTTATTAATGACTAATTCTAACTCACACTGATAGTGTCATTAAGTTAAGTCAGTTAAGTCTCTTTTATTGTCAATTCTCTACATATACTGGACATTCAGAGGAATCAAAATGACGTTTCTAGCTATCCCACAGTGATGCGCACGGTCAGGAGAGCCAGAAGCCGCTGCGTCTACACGCGCCGCCTGCTATGGCATTAACCCAATCACACACCCATTCCCACACAGTCACACACCAGTGGAGGGGATTACCATGCAAGGCTCCAGCCTGCCACCAGGAGCAATTTGGGGTTCAGTGTCTTGCTCAAGGACACTTCGATGGGGTCAGGTAGAGTGCAGTTGATGCACAGGTATTAATGGTCCCCCAATGCCGAACCAAAACTAAATGAAACCAAAATTACGTTTATTCTCTTGTCAGTTATATATATATAAGCTGTTAAATATCTATATGTGCCCTTTTTAAAATAAAACTAGAAAAGGAGTCGTTTTAACCATGTTTTTATTTGAAATATAAACCATACACATACTGGTGCTTACACAACAGAACAAACAAAAGCATATACTGTATGATTAACAAACATTTTTTTTCACAAACACTACTATTTAAAAAATAACAACCCACAACATCAACCAAAAACATGGCCAATGCATTTAGATAAATAAAAGATAAATAAATAAATAAATAAATACACATGTAAAATTATTTGGTAAATTTACTACTGCCTCATCTTATATTTCCTCAGAATGGAATAGACCTGCAGACTTTTAAAAATAGATAAATAGATCCCTCTCTTTCTCTAACCTCCTTCCCTCTCCTTCCGGATGCTGTCCGAAGTCTCTCATCCTCCGCCTCACCCCAGATTCCAAACACCAGACCCCCCTGCTGAGCCTGGCGTCAGGGGCAGAGGAGTGTTGACAGTCCCTCTTCAGGGATGCCGGACAGGGGACTATAAATACACCGCGGCCCCTGCTGTCCTCCTTCGCTTTGTCAGAGTCGCCCAAGAGACAGGAACCTTCCTGCCAACAGGTCACCGGCTGGGGCTGAGCCTGTGAAGGTTGCGATTAAAGCACTCGCTGTGCTCTGCGGCCCATGACTGGGGAAGGAGACGTTTTTCGGGGGCATAAAGGGAACTTTTTGAAGATTGTGCTGGAAAGAAAATTTCCTTGGGAATTATAGTTTTATTGAAAATGGTCAAATTTCCATCATTTTTATTTAAAACATTATGTTGAAAAAAGGAATGCCAATAGGGTATTGGAAAATCAACTTCACACAAAAAAATGCACACAACTACAGTATGAATTTCTACTTTTTCACTGATTTACAACAATCCATCAGCAACAATCACCTGGTCAGAGATCTTTATTTACTCAGCATTAAGGCAGGATTCTTTTTTCTTGAAAACCTCAAACGTCAGAGGAACTCAGACAATCTTAATGGTCAATCGCTGTAGTTTCCTTCATCCACAGAGCACTGGGCCATCTCATCACTTATCATAAGTGGAGTAGTTTTTGCATCTTGTCCATGTCCAGAGATTTTACGCAGACCAAAGGTCCTGCAGGGGTTCCATATGAACACAGCCCTGTCCAAAGCTGATTGCGTTCTCAAAATGCCGTGTTCCAAATTCCATGCCTTGTTTGTAGATGAAAATGCAGATTACCATCAAGCTGCTTTCTAGAATATCATATTCCCAATTCCAGGATGGGTCCTGTTTTAAAACAGCATTATCCAACATGGCCTGTCATACACACACACGCACACACGCACAAAAAAAAACCTCCCTTGTTCTTGACTTGTCATTTTAATGTTACTGCTCCCCCTGCTGGAGGTCCAGTGCAGTGTGTCACGTGTCTTCTCTCTCTTGCTCCCCGTCTCCCTCTCCTTCCCCCTTTTCCTCTTCCTCTCCTTCCCCCTCTTCCTCTTCCTCTCCTTCTCCCTCCTCTTCCTCTCTCAACTCTGGCAGGGTGGTCAAGTCCTGGACAAGCACCTGCGGTGGAACGGCTGCAATGTTAGCCACGGGCACCATGACAGGCAGGTGCATGGGCACACTCAGCGTCAATGGCACACTGACGGCGCCCATGCCCATGGCGTTGGCCACCCCAGACGTGTGCGTCACCACTAGACTGTTTTTTAGCGACGGGGACAAACCCACGCTCACTCCTGCACTGCCACCCCTGTCACCGCCGCCGCCCATCGCTGCAGCCGCATGGGTTACCGTGGCTGACGTGTTCACGGCTGCCCCCTGCAGGTGTCTGCGGTACTGCACGAAGCTGCAGGTCTTGAGCACGATGGCCACCACGTTCTTGCCCACCAGCACGCCGGACACGCGCGCCTCCCGGTACAGCAGCATGTTGCCGCCCCGGATCAGCAGCAGGACGACGTTGATAGTGGCCAGGCTCAGGATGGGGTAAAGCATCATCCTGTGCGGTGCGATGTTAACCCCTTGCATGCTGATCTCGCTCAGCGAGACGCAGGGCAGCACCAGCAACAGGATGTAGCAGTAGAAGAAGGTCAGGCCCTCCACCCAGAGAGGCAGGCCCCGCCGCTGTGGCTCCCAGAGGCTGGCCTGCACGTCCAGCACGTCCAGCAGGTCCACCACCACCCAGAAGAGGCGGCTGCGGATCTCCTCGCGTTTGCGGACCGGCCGCACGTACTCCATGTGGTCGATGGCGGCCAGCGCGATGTAGAGGACGGGGACGCACACCGACAGGAGCAGGGTCAGCGCCTTGCGTCCCAGCGCGTCCGTCAGGACCAGGACCACACCACCGCCGCTGCCGCCGTCTCCTCCCCCTCTGCCACCTCCTAGAGCCGAGGTGGAGGAGGAGGTGAGGGTGGAGGAGGAGGAGCGGGCTTTGTAGTTCTGGTAGACAAAGTAGACCTTGATCTCCAGCACGAAGACGTAGAAGAACCAGAGCACCATGGCGTAGCCGCGCTGTGCCGTCCTCACCTCGGCGCCCACCCACACGGCCACGTAGCGCAGCACGATTAGGAAGCAGGCATCCCCCACCAGCACCATGATGGACACGCCCACCTTACGCATCCCTGCGCTCTGCTCCACCAGGTAGGCGTCCAGGAGCGCCATGCTGCACACGATCAGAGCCGTGGACAGGCACACGTGGGGCTTGTTGACCGGCGCAGGGGGAACCATAGTGGGGCAGCTGGGGCCAGGGGAGATGGAGATGGAGAGAACACGAATGGAGTGATGGGAGATCAGTGAGGAAAGGGAGAAGAGGGAAATGAGGAGAAAGATACAAACGGAATAGATAGATGAAGTACCAGGAAGCTACATTGAGCAGAAAAATAATCTGTGAGAAAATCTCAGAAACCAGAGACAGAAAGGGGAGTTGGTGTTGGTGGTGGTGGTTGGGGGGGGCAGCGGACTAAATGCACAAGAGGGGGAAACGCTTGGAGATTTTTACTTCCTTAATGAAGATTTCTACCTTAACTAGGAGACCACATTTACCCCCATTAAAAAGGGAACTTGTCTGATCAAGGAGAGGATTTTTGAAGGGACTGTTATTAGGACTGCTAATAGTAAGAAAATAATTTTTACAGTGGAATTTTTAGCGCTAAGTCATAATTAGTGTTGAGACTGGAGAGGTTTAATGAAACAGACTTTGAGTTTTGGACTGTTTTTTTATTGGTATTTGAAAGGTAGATGAGGACGGTGTTTTAGGTCATGCCAAGAAATAAACAAGGCTTGGAAAGGAATGCTTGTGTGTGTGTGTGTGTGTATGTGTGTATGTGAGACAGAGAGCGTTAAAGAGACTTTGTGTCTGTGTACAAAAGGCTGTCACTAGTGCTGCCAGGCACCAGATACCCAAAGATGGGCAGATAGGGAAAATGAAAGACAGAAAAAGAGAGAGAAGGGAGGAACAGATTAAAAGATCAAGGGCCAAAAAAGCAAATGAAGAGAGATAGAGAGAGAGACGGAGACAGAGGAGAGTCTGGAGAAGGTTTAAACACAATCTTCTCAAACAGAGACCCATGCGCAAGAGATAGCAAGAGAAAGTTCTCTAACTGTAATCTAACATTGCTCCCATCATTAGCTGCATGCCAGTTTACTTCCCTTTTACATCAATCTGTCGGCAACCACCTCCTCCAGCCTAATCTCTCCCCTTTTCCCTCTCCTCTTCCTCCTCACCTCCTCCTCCTCGACTCTTTCAAGTCTTGGCATAAGCACCCAACGCTCACATCACCACACACTCACACACACGCTCGCACACACACAGACTCACACACACAGATAATCCAACTCTCATCTCCCCCCACCCTCGCCCCCGACCCCTGGGATCGAGCTGTTGGTGCCTGTGTTGCCTACTCCAATTAATAGCTAATGGCATCAGACTTGGGCACAGCCTCTGAATATTTCAGCAACCGGGTGGCACGAGGTGCCCGTCTAAGAAATGAGAGGAAAACGAGGATGATGAGAATGATGATGACGATGATGATGATGATGATTGAGTCGAGGCAAAGGGCCGCTGGCAAGTGACAGAGAGTATGCAAGCCTTAGTATTGTCACGGAAACAACAACTAAAACAAAATAGACAAATAAACAAATAAATATAAACACACATTAGGGTGTCTTTGCTCTCTACAGTAGTCTTCACCGGCACTTAAGACTCCAAAGTAATTATTAAATGTAGTCAATCATCCTCCTTAATCCAATTATCCAAATGCCTGTCTTCGAGCGTAGCGCAGATGTGGTAAAACAAAAACGGCAAAGCACAGCAACTATTCCCCCGGTCTCGCTCAGTAAATCCGTTTATACATCCAGTGACACCCGGTCAGCAGGAGCAAAGGACCCTAGGGAGAAACAGGTCTGTTGCTGGATCCACTTCCAGACCCCCAGTGATACTTCAGGTCCCTGAATTAAAATCCATGCTCTGGTCATAAGGGGTTTAGAATGAATACAAAAAGGTAGTGTGCGTGGGCACTTTGTTTTATTTATCCGTTCCTTTACTTATCAAAATATTTTTGAACGGCATGAAAAGAACTTCAACAACAACGCAAAGTAGAAGCCATATGTCAATGTTGAAGTTTAATTCCAGGACACAATCCTTTGGATTCCCCGGTGGTTTGAGAACAATACAAATAGTTAAAGCTCTCTTTCCATCTGCTTTGAAGCTCCCGCTGTCTGTCCTGGATGTCAGAGCTGTCAGCGCCGTGTTGATCCCGGAGTGCATTAATGGACACGGGAGCCCTTCATTAAGTCTCCTTCCCCAGTGCTCCTCTCTACTCTCCAGCGATGATTCAATTCAATAAATAGTCCAGTAGGATTGCCCCAGTGTGTGTCTCTGGCTCCTCAAAGGGAAGAGATTGTCTCTCTCGATCTCCTCTATATCTGTCTTTCTGGGTCAGTTTCTTTCTTCTCCTTCTTTCTTTCTTTTCCTTCTTTCTTTCTTCCAGTTTCAGTAAATTAGGTGATTGTGGTCTCCTCACCTCCGAGTTCTTTCGCAATGTTGAGAATCTCTCTGTTGATGGTCTGCTTTTTTTTTGCAGTTGAGAGAGAACAGGTTTGAGTCCCCCTCCTCTTTTCCTTCCTCTCTTTCCTTTGTTTTCTTTCTCTTTTTTTCTCCCTAAATCCTTTCCCTATCCTCTTTGCTGTTTCTTTTTGTCAGAGATCTCTTTTTTGCCATTGATGTTACTAGAGCGACAGAGAGAGAGACGTTTTCTTCCTCTGTTTTGTCTCTCTCCCCTAGTCTCTCCCTCTTTCCGTTTATGTTTGTTTCTCTCTGTCTGTTCTCTTGTCCGAGCATGCATAAAGTGGAGAGAAGAGGTCGCTCTGTGCTGAGTGCTCGCAGCTCCGAGAATGAGTCTGACTCGCTGTCGTCTCCTGCAGCTTGCCTCACCACTCCTCCTCTTTCCCTTCTCCTTCCTCTCCCTCCCTCGTTCTTTCCCCTCTTTCACTCCCCTCTCTATTATATTTCTCTGGTGTGCACCCAGGCGTTGAATGCGAAGGACCATGCTCAGCAACCTTACACAGGAAGAGAGAGAGAGAGAGTGAGAGAGAAAGAGAGAGAGAGGGGGAGAGAGAGAGAGAAAGAGAGAAGGGGAGAGAGAGAAAGAGACAGGGGGAGAGAGAGAGAAAGAGAGAGGGGGGGAGCAACACAGATTAGGAAAAAAACTGAGTAAGATTAAAAACAGAGGGAGGGGGAGAGAGATATAAAGAGAGAGAGAGATAGACAGAGAGAGTGAGAGAGAGAGGTGGGGGAAATGATGAGGGGAAAGAGAGATGAGGGGAGAGAGATGAGAAAAAAAACTGCAGAAGGGAGAGGAGAATAAGTCTAAAAACAGAAATCTATGACATAGTAAAGTATACTTTATTGTCCCCAAGCAGAAATTCGTCTTGGGTTTCACAGTCACTGCATTGCACACGTACACAACTCGTACACATAAACAACAAATCTTCAGAGCAGTTTAGCCCCAACATAGACTTTAACAATCAGCTTACCATACCAGCTTTGCCTCCCTGCTCTCACATATTATCATGAAGCCATTAGGAACTATCTGATATCTATTTAAATATATCTATATGAAGAAGCAACTCGTTATTATGATATTTTCACTGGGAATATATGTGTAATATATATTTTCACTGGGAATATATGTGTAATATATATTTTATCAATATTGCATAAAGGCATTTGTTCACAGGGCTACGAGAGAGGACAGCTAAACGGGTTGAGATTATCATAGAACCCCCTGGAGGTATGGTGTTTTTCACTGTAATTGTCCCGGCATGAAAAAAGACATCAAGCGTGACTGCAGCACATTTTATATAGATCTTTATTTTGTGATAGCTTTACGATAAGTCATGAGACCATGTTTCGTTAGCATGCAATACTCTAATACGTCACCTTCATTTGAAAAAATAAAAACAGGAGCCAAGTACTAACACCAACTAGGTACTAACCACCTCTGCTGGATCTTAGCACACACACTGTCTATATGAACATGCCATGTAAGTGAGCTATCCATTATGACACTAAGGACACATATGAAGAGACCTGTCCTTACTCAGTTTTCTTTAGGCTACCTTGACACCAATGATGGGCAGTACACCAATCTACAAAAGGTTTCATTTCTGAGTGGTAGGATGCTGCATCCCATTCCCTATGTAATGGGCATAAAAGGCATAACAATTTAGTTGTGTGAGTGTTTACTCACACACTCATTTGTGTGGATGATAAAGAAGACTGAGGAACTCACACACCCTTGAGGGGCCCCTGTATTAATAGATATGTGACTGATATATCCTGTGGGTTAAACGGTTAGTACCCTTTAAGGGGCCGTTCACACAGACACGCTTTTTTAACCTCCGCTCGATTTCAATTGTTTCCCTATGGAACGGCCTGTCTTTGAGTTCAGCTTTTTTTGTGTCTTGCGTCTCCTTCAAAAAACGTGAGGCTTCTAAAAACGCGAGGCGCTCAAAGTTGAAAATGGTTGAACTTTTGAGGTCGCGTTTTTATTAACAATGGGCATTGCGTAGCAACGTTTACGTTTTTAACCACTTTGCAAACGCTGAGTTTTTGGAATGGTTGCGACACAGTAGGCTTTTTTGGAGGTGAAAAGCGCGTTCCGTGTGAATGGCCCCTTTAAGGATGAACGAGATAACCCTCTTATCAGTATCTTTAGTAGTAAAAAAGGCCCGATTGTGTTGAGTACTAGATTACAATCAATAAAAAGTAAACATAGTAGGCATTTGAGTCCTCAAGGTCTTAAAAATAAGTGAGTGATGCTACTAAAATTTAATTTCATTATATTTTTCACACTGGTAAGAATCAGTAAATCAATAAAAATCCTTGGATCACCCCATGCTTTCGTTGTGTTTGTAGCCACTGCCAGGGATCTCATTTTTTGTTAACCCTAGGTTTTTAAAATATACACCATATATTCCTCAAAGCATTTCATAATTATTAATGTCAAAGGTATGGGTCTAAAATCACTGTTTTCTGCCAGGCCAGGCTTTGTGGGGGGCTGGAGTGATGGCTGTTTGTTTGCAGAGAGCTTGGACAGAGCATATTCTGCCATTAACCTATACTGTGTGTGGGGAGGTTTTTAGCACAAAAAAAGTGAGTGAATGTGTGTGTGTGTGTGTGTGTGTGTGTGTGTGTGTGTGTGTGTGTGGAGTGATAGAGCAAAGCGAGTAATAGAAGACCGGAGGCCAGAAAGGAGAAAAGGCAAATAAAAATAGACTGTAAGGATAAACATCTGAAACCCAAAGCTCGAGGGCTAACTCCAGCCTTTCCTCGCAACTAACTAAGCAACCTATCTATTCTTTTCTTCACCTTCTCCCTCTCCACTCTCTCCTCCTTCTTTTCTTTTTTTCTAAACAAAGTCCACTCCATCCATCCTTTTTCCTCCATCTCTCTATCTTCCCCTTTTTTATAATCTCTTCCTCTCTTCTCTCTCTCCCTCTCTTCTCTTCTCCCTCTCTCTTTCCCTTTCTTTCTCCCCTCTTTTTCTTTCTCCCCCTCTCCACTATTCACTCTCTACTCTTTCTCTCTCTCTCCGTGTCTACTTCTAATCTGTCATTTTCATTCTTTCCCCCTCTCTCTCTCTAGCGCCTTCTATCCTTCCTCTATTCATCCCTCTCCTTCCATTTTCTCCTTTCTATCTCTCTTTTCTTCTCTTCATCACTCTCTCTTCCCATTAGTGGTCAGGGTCCGTCCCTTTGAGATGTATCCGCTGCTGTGACACTGGTCTTTGTCTACCAATCTATCTCTGAATTGATTGAAACTGTGTAATCAGAAATTGGTAATGCTTTCTTTTACGGTACAGTATTTACAAGGTATTTACCAAGTAACATCATGGTACTTTCAAACAATTACAGAGTATTTACCACGCATTTTCCTAGTAATGTCATGGTACCCTTCTTTAAGCTTTAGGGTGCCATTTGTTAGTGGGTGAATACCTTTAAATAAGCATTGAAGTACCATAACGTTACTTGGTAAATATTGGGTAAATTGTTGACTGTACCGTTATTTTTAACTTTTTTCCTGGGTATTTTCAGAACTGTTTCTCAGTATTTACCACCTTGTTTCTTTATGTAATTACCTAACAATTCACAAACATCAAATGACAGACTTGCTATTACTTACTATTTCAAGAAAATTTTTATGTACTTACATGGTTCTTACCAGTTTTTCAGGGAGGAAAGTACCCTTTAATAATCTTAAAAGTACCATGACATTACTAGGAAAATGCTTGGTAAATACTCTGTAATTGTTTGAAAGTACCATGATGTTACTTGGTAAATATCTGGTAAATACTGTACCGTAAAAGAAAGCGATACCGAGAAATTTGTCATCTTGCCAATGTTTCATTTCCTATACTGTATGTATGGGTTTCTTTTTATGGCTGATTTTTATGAGTAGCACTATTCTTGTTCTGTGTGTAATGGCTGTGGGGTTGTCCCTGGGCACGTTCGGCTCTGTATTGGGTCCTAATGTCACCCTCTGGCCTTTCTCTGGGCTCTTTTCCCCCCGCTTCCTTAGTTTCATTGTTTTATTCTATTAATTATGAGGTGGGTGAGCTGTTCTATGTGTGTATGTGGTGCATGTGTGTGTGAGTCTGTGTGTGTGTACATGTTTGTGTGTGTGTGTGCATGTGTGTGTGTGTTTATGTGTGTGTGTGTTTGTGTATGTGTGTGTGTGTGTGTGTGTGTGTGTGTGTTTATGTGTGTGCATGTGTGTGTGTGTGTGTGTTTATGTGTGTGTGTGTGTGTGTGTGTGTTTATGTGTGTGCGTGTGTGTGTGTGTGGGACAAAGACAGCGGCTGATAGAGAGCCACCAGGGGCTGAGAGATAAGAAGCGAGCCCAACAGAGAGAGAGGCATCCACCTGACCCATGTTTACTGGAGCGTCTCATGCACTACTGAAGGTCACACACTCACACAAATAAACACGACACCTCTTAACACACAAGAACTCTTGTTTCTCTTTCACACACACACACACACACACACACACACACACGTACACACTGAGAGCTATAACTGGAGCCATTCTGATTTATTAACACACAAGAACTCTTTTTCACACACATGCTCATACGCACACACACATACACATGCGCGCACACACACATGCGCGCACACACACTCACACAAACGCATACACACACACACACACACACTGAGCGCTATAACTGGAGCCGTTCTCATTTATTAACTTCTCAAGACTGGAAAGTGTCCTCTGTGCATGGCGATGGCACTAATGATGGCTGACGTTTCATTAAAGTCTACAGCTCCTCCGCTCTGTTACCGGGCTCCGCTCTGACCACACCGCTGCCTGACGTGTCACCTCAAAAAACAGCCACGGCTCTCACAGGAGTTAACCAAAGCTGTGTATGTGTGTGTGTGTGTGTGTGTCTGTGTGGCGTCGGTGGAGAGAAGGTGTTTTACACATGAATTCTTAATGACAAGACACTGAGACACTTTAACACGACGGGACTTAATGTCTGTCCTCACTCACACACACACACACATTTACACATGTACAGTAAACACACAGGCATGCACACACACACACACACACACACGCACAGAGAGAGAGTCCTCCCTGGCCTATACAGATAATTATAGTCCATGCGCATGTGTCAGTGAGGAGAGTTAGCTCTCTTGAAAAAGCACTTGCTGCACCATCAATCTCTGCCCTTTCACTGACACACGCTCCTGTTCCATCGGTATCCAAACAGAGGACTCCTCAGGGAACACCACACGTTCCCTACAAGCTACTGGTTTTCATTTTGCACTAACTCAAAAGTTCAAAGACACTCAGTCACATCATTATAACGTGGATTGGACTAAACTTGTGATATAGTTGTGAAGGGGCGACTTTGAGATCACACAAACGGTTGATCTGACTTTCATGAATAATAAAAGCAGCTGCAGTAGACGATTTTATGCACAAGCACGCACGAACTGTGATGTGTGTGTGTGTGTGTGTGTGTGCGCAGTCTCATGGAAGAAATCATTTTCATGTGATAGACCTCTCATGTTCCTCACTCTTTAGCTTTGTGTTTTTGAATGTAGTTGAACATGATATTTTTCCATACATTAATGCAAGTACTTTAGGTTCTCACTTATACAGCCAGGGTTAAGGCACTGTTGGCCCAAATGCTTCAGCAACTGCTGCATGTTCCACTTCAGATAAATTAGTAAAAAGATTCATTTATATCAGCGATTATGTAACGCTGTTAAAAAATGGCTGTCTACATTAAGACATACAGTCAGTGGTGTACAGTCTAGTACTGACCTGGCTCCCCTCTCTCTTCCTTGCATTATTCATCAAATATAGCCTCATTTCCTGGCCCTGCCTTGACACGTACGTGGCTCTCTGCCACCTCCAGTCAGGCATTTCCAGACGTTTTTTTTTTAGCGCTGGTTCTCCTGTTCTACTGTTTGAGTCACTGCTGGCGCTTCACACTCGCAGCCACGCATGTCATGTCATTGCACTTTTCAGTTTTACGGTTCTAGGCAAAGCAAGTGGATGTTGGAGTGAAGATTAAATTGAAGTAAAGTAAATAAAAAAAATGAAATGTAAACACTGCAATGAACAACTTACAGAAGCAAAATGGCAGAACAGATCATTTGTTCTGATGTCACAATGTAGTACAACTCTAGCTGCTCTATTCTGTGCCACTTGAACCAAAGATCTTGAATACTGACCGCTTGAACCCTCTCTGCTTGAACTTTCTTAATCTTATCCATTGTTAAGTTTGACCTGAATGGTAGAATCATCTGCGTACATAGAAATCTTTGCTCTTTTTACGACACTTGGCAGGTCATTAGTATAGATAGTATACAGCAGTGGTCCAAGGCAACTTCCCTGTGGTACTCCACAGTTCAAAATTTTAAACTTAGAATAGCTACCATTAAATAAAACAATTTGTGACCTAGTATTTAAGTAACTTTCCATCCACTTTATAGCTAAATCTGAAAAGCCATAGCAATGCAATTTTCCAAGAAGTATCTTATGTTCTTATGCTGTAAAATCAAGCATGATTCTTTGATTACATTCTCATTTAGTCCGCAGCTAAATTTCAGTATTAGCATCGGTGGTTGAGCAATGCTGTGGCATCACAGTCCAGCTCAGCATCACAGCACAGCATCAGTGACCCAACAATACCATAGCATCAGATCCCAGAACACAGCATCAGTGGCCCAACAATACTATAGCATCACATCCCAGCACACAGCATCAGTGGCCCAACAATACTATAGC
>JAGFZM010001735.1:50331-162749 GCA_017657215.1 Limnothrissa miodon | reverse complement strand
TGAATGGAAGTCTATGGAGCACGTAATGCCAATATTATGAGCAGACTTTGGATGTTTCGTCCGGATAGAGTGACAGCGGTGGAATCTGTGGGTTGTTCCAAACATCTCACTGTATTTATACAGTGACAATAAAGACCACTACTACTACTACTACTACTACTGGTCAATCCAATCCAATGTTAACATCACTCTCCAAGATCAAAGTTCTCCATGAGCATGATGCACCACCATTTTCTTAGTGTTGGCATGTCTGTCTAAAAAGACAACAGGCATATATTGATTTTATATGAGATAAAATATGAACATTTTTTTGTCTCTTTGAATGAGCAGGTGAACTTACTTACTTACTTACCTCTCAAGACTGTGTAGAGGGCATACTACAAACACAAGCATAAATCAATGTTAGTATACTAAAAATACATAGTGAAATATATGTGTAGTGGCACAAATTGTGTCTCTCGCACTGGTAAAAAAAACATTTGCCCACTATGCAGGTGCGTATTGACCACTTCCTCCTACCTATATCACCCTTACCTGTGCACACCACCACCAAGTGTCTAAACTAAAAATTGCACTTAAAGAATAAACTCAATTAGGCAAAAACTAAATAAAGAATAAACACATAAAGCAAGGCAGTTTACTAAACAACTATCCAAAAATACTACCAAAATGTAAATTATTAATGTGAACGAAATAATAAGAAAGCAATTAATTGACAAACTACCATGATTTAAAGCAATCTAATATAGCTCCAACATTATGTAACCAATTATCACACTTACCATCAGAATGAAGATGCCACAATCTTGCCCATATGGCTGTTGTGGAAACCCCTAATAAGTCAAACAGAGAATCTATCATCATCATCTTCCTCCACCTCATCCATTTACATCATCACCATCATCATAATTTACCTGTATGTCTAAGCCAGTCTTTTCATTCCACACTCCAGGATTTATGGACTGGCAAAGGTTTCTACAATTGAAAAACTGCATTAAGACTGACCCATCTCTGATGAAAAAAATGTTCATCTTTCATGCATACCACAGAAGACACAATCAAAGCAATGACGAACAATATCTCCATGCAGTCACACAAATTTTAGCAGCCTTTTATGATGCAACCATCTAACCTCTGTTTCAAATATGATAAAATTGAAAAGATTCAAAAGTGATAAAATTGAACTGTTAAATTCCAAGACATATTATGCAATACTTGTGTGCCAATGTTTTTGCATTTAATTTTAGCCGCACCATAAATAGCTACTACACAGATCTGAACATGATCTGGAATATCGAACATACCATTTCATAAAGGCATCAGAACTTGAACACCTTAGAACGTGAACACGGATAAAAAGGTATGTTTTACTTATAAACCTCAACAGCTCTCTCATTTCTTGATCTCCAAATCTAAATGGTGCCTGTGCACATTTGGAGTCCAGAAAGACTCTCTCTGTGCTGGTTTCAAAGCCTACAATTGCAGTTAATAACATTTGTGTGAAAAGTCTGGAAAATATGATAATCATTACACAACATCTATAGAATAGTTTTGTTGATCATTAGATTAATTGTTGGGGAAAAGCAACTAAATTAATCACAATTTAGTAAAATTTCTGTAAAATACATGTGTTTGCATGTTCTTTTTGTACTTTTAAGCCCAATTCTTAGAAATGAATTGCTATGGATCACAAGTGTCTCTACTTACAGACATGAAATGAAACATGAAATGAAACATGAAACATGAAATGTCCTGAATTCCAAATTGGAATGACAATGGCATCTCTCATGCTGACATCAATCTAAAGGAAAGATTTTAAAGCAGTAAATATTTTTATGCTAAAAGTGAGAAGTATATCATGTCATCAAGGATATAATTTGCCAGTAAGTTTTCACATTCTTACAGGTAAACATGAGAGGGGGTTGCATGTTTGATCCCGCCATGTCCAAACACCATACAAGTCAGCCACAAATATGGCCTTTCCCTGTGGCATATAATGGAATCATATAATAAAACAAAAAAAGAAAAGAAAATAAAAGAAGAGTATGTTGTACTTGGTGTTTTTACCTTTGAGAGACAAATTTGGTCAATGAGCTCAAAACATGCGTTTCCTATCTGAAAAAGATAAAAAAAAAAAAAAAAAAACACCACCACACACAACATGAGTACCTTTAACATGAGTACCTTCTCCTCTTATATAAGAGATCCATTGGCTGTTACTTACTGTTGACTCCATCGGATTGTTCAAGCCCAGGGTCAAAAAGTCAGCTCGTGTCTTTTTCCTGTTTTGACAATCAGTTCTGTCTCTGGCTGCTCTGTATCCAAGATGTACTCGAGCTGATAAATTATAAAATTAAATATTGTTCATTACAACAACAGTGAAGGATTATCTCCCTCACCAAAATTTCACAGATTAACCACTGGCTTCAATGAGATTCAATACTAACAAGCTGCTGTTGGACAGGATGAATTTCCATTGCCCACGATGATCGGCATGGTGCTACTTGGTCGCATTTTGTGAGAAATTCACATTGTGCTCCACATGGGTCAGTGTCTATGAAGGATAACTTGAATGAGTCAAAAACAAAAACAAACAGTGAAACTTCATCGAATTTGGAAAAACCACCACCCACCTTTCTCCTGGGCTGAGTACAGCCCTTGTGACTGTAGAGGGATACCACCTGGTAGGGTTTGAGGTGCTGCAGACTTTCCAGAGGGTGGTGGCCCTGAGAAATTTAAAGTCAATATTAAACAAAATAAAATATTGTATGCAACAGACATGTTTCTCTGACTTGATATTTACCAAACAATGCTTGTCCAAACTCGTTCAGGGTGATGTCCTGTGATTCATCTCTCTGTACTGTGTGTAGCTGTTTCTCCAAAAAACTTGCATTTATGTCAGTGTTTCTGTGGTGGATGAGATTTCTCATAAAAAAAATGTGTGTAGATGGTGCCATATTATTCAGATAATAATTGTTCTTCCGCATTCTTGAAAAAAGCTGCTCAGCCACCTGGCTGTTAAGTGAACCCTGAAGTTCAGGTACCAGGTTGATCCTCCTTAAGATTTCTCGGGGGTTTTTGGTGTTGCCCTCATGGAACTTATCATAAAGCACGTAATAGTCTGAGGAACCAGTTAATGGATGACCATCTTCCTCAGGCCTCTCCAACTTCTCAGTCAGCCATGGCAGAGACACGCTGAGTTTTTTCTGCTGTGCTGCTGTAATGTTCTCTTCAGTGGATGCAGCCAGTCTCCCCTCATAAGGTTTAAAAGGTTGGGAGGTTGGAAAGCGGAGATTTGCATGTGTTGCCAAGCCTCTTGCAAAATCATACAAAGACACATTAGGTAGATGCTTCCAGGACAACAGTAAGTCGGTAAAATACCTTGGTGACTCAGCCCTCAAGTTAAATTTCAAACTGTACACTACTCCATGGGGGCACAAGATCACCGACCAGCCACCTTTAAATGAAAAAAAGTTATCAGCAAATGCAGAAGCAATTTATCTTGAAAACTGTTGACAGATATTATATGAGCAACCCTTACCAGATGCCCCCCAGATCTTCTGGAAGATCTTGTCATACGAGTGTGTAGAACCTGATAATGTAATAAATTCCCAATAATGTAATAATCCTGATAATGTTATAAAAAATTCCTCATAAGTCCCCAAAATATGTAATAAAACCTGATAATGTAATAATTTACCAATAATGTAATACCATGCATTTCCCAATAATGTAAAAATCGCCATTCTGATAATGTAATAAAGTGTTACATTAATGGGGAGTTATTACATTATCGGGTTAGCCTCAGTTTTGCAGAAATTTTCCAATATAGTAATAACTTTGGTCAGTGCTGTAGCATTAGGCCACCATTTTCAGGGGTCCAAATATTGAAGCTGGTCTGGCATCAGGTTCTCTCTACCTTTACCCTGCTGCTTTACTATTTGCAGATATTATTTATTTTTACATGACTGTGAATGCAGAGTTTTTTTTACAGTAGGTAATAGTAGTAATAAACCAATAGGCCACAGAGAAAATTTGATTTTCTAACAGTCATTTACATTGACCAACTGGACTTGGAACTGGCCAATGTGTTGATTTGTGCAGCAATGTCCCTTAATAATTACACAATATACTGTATGTTCAATGCATTTGCTCTATTTTCCCTTGGCCTGGCAGATGAATGAGGCACTTTGAGTGGGTCTTCTGTTGGCCTATTGTCCTTTCAATAGGTGAAACACTACTGGCTGAAGACTTTAGACTATAAAAAAATACTTTTTCAGGTCCTTTCCATTTTTTCATCTTCCATTACTCATGTCATGCAGGCCTGCACCAACATCATCATGACATTCAACCCAACCCGCTGAAACGGAGACGGGAAAAAAGAAACCAATAGTCCACTGCCATCACTGAAGTGGCCAGTCTGCAGTCCAGTCCAGTGGCCAGTCTGCAGTCCTTTCACCTCTAGAGAACATTTGGTGCATCATAAAGAGGAAGGTGCGACAAAGAAGGCCCAAGACGACTGAACAGTTAGAGGCCTGTATTAGACAAGAATGGGAGAGCATTCCTATTTCTAAACTTGAGAAACTGGTCTCCTCAGTCCCCAGACGTCTGTTGAGTGTTGTAAGAAGAAGAGGAGATGCCACACAGTGGTGAAAATGGCCTTGCCCCAACTTTTTTGGGATTTGTTGAGACCATGACATTTTGAATCAACATATTTTTCTCTTAAAATGATTTTCTCAGTTGAAACTTTTGTTCCGTGATATGTTCTATTCTGAATAAAATATTAGAAGTTGGCACCTCCACATCATTGCATTCAATTTTTATTCACGATTTGTATAATGTCCCAACTTTTTTGGAATCCGGTTTGTATTAGATATTAATAAGGAATCATGATTTCAAATACTTTAATCGCTGACAACAGTAATCCAGCCTGAATATTTCCATTACAAAAGTGAAGTTGCAGTCCTCAACTTTTGTTGATGTTGACATCATGTGTGTATTGTGCTTTGGCCTGGTTCTCCACCCTCCACCTTTCTGATTTTGGCAACCTAGCTGGGCACCTTTTGTCTAAAAGGAGGGGAATAGGATACTATGCACTGCAGTATTTTGAACGTGATTGCGGTACCAGTTTTGGCCACAAATGTACTGTTCCTTTAAATAAGCTCCGAGTACACTTTTTGAGCACTGAAAATCTTCTAATATCTGCAAGTGATGATGAAGAGACCTAATACAATTGGGACAAAATTATGAGCAAAATAATAGTGGGTGGTCACATACAGAGCATCATCACTTGGTACAAATTAACTGGTGTCCTAAAATTTCAGTTCTTACCAAATTTATTACAATATTGGGAAATTATTACATTATCAGGTTCTGCAAAATTGAGGCTAACCTGATAATGTAATAACTCCCCATCAATGTAACACTTTATTACCAGTATGGCGATTTTTACATTATTGTAAAATGCACGGTATTACATTATTGGGAAATTATTACATTATCAGGTTTTATTACATGTTTTAGGGACTTATGAGGACATTTTTATTACATTATCAGGATTATTACATTATCGGGAATTAATTACATTATCAGGTTCTACACGAGTGTCTTGTCTTCATTTCTTCCATTAGTCTGTTGACAAGATCTGCCCGTGATCCTTTACTAGATTGCAGGCCTTACACAGCTTGCGCACTGTTGAGACCTTTTGAAAATACATACATACAATAAAAACTGAAAAGGACATGTATCCACATAGCATTTTGCCTTGAAGAAAAACCCTGCAAGTGAGCTAAACAGCAATTTCGGTCAGCATGCTGTGACTGAATGTTATTAATTTTCTCTGACAAAAGTGTTACATTTCCATGATTATATTTCTTTTGTTTCTAAAATATATTACAAAAAATGAACTTTTCCACAATATTAAATTTTTTTTTCCATACATGTACTGTACAAACACACACGCACCTTCTGCTTCGACAATCGACATCGACAAGCCGGTCCTCTGACATCATGCTGACCTCAGCTTCAGTGGAGGACTGAGAAGCTGAGACTTTAGCAAACTCTGTGTTCAACACTAGTTCTGATTTCCGGGTATTCTTCCCTATCCACGGGCTCCAATGCTTAAAGCTGGGATTAACAGCAAAGACTTTTTTTTTGCACGACCTAGAATAAAACATAAAAACAAAATATTGATAAAGTAGTATGTTGCATCTTCAAATAAAGGCAACTTCAAATATAGAGTATGAGCATGTCAGTACTTGGGAAAAATCCACGAAAAATCATTTCCCGCCGAACTGAATCCCAAAACTTCTCGATGTCCACCTCACCGGTAAAGTTCTCAGAGGGTTTTTTTTATGTCACTAGCTAACAGAAAAAAAACAAGGTATTTTTATAACACTTTACCAACCACTCCCCCCTCTGCCCACCCCAACAGTCTCTGTTGGGTGCAACTCTGTCATATAATCAGTCAAGGCCTTCGGCTTTATGAGGTCATCTGGTAGGTCAGATGGGAGTTTTTTATGGCTAAACAAGTAATCTACAAGCCGCTCCAAACTGCCATGCAGCGGATAGCCAGTGCCCTGCTCATCTGGTGTTGTGGCGACTGCCTCTGTTTTGAAGATCTCCCGGTTTGTCTGGAATAAGTGCCACTTACTGATGTGTTTGTGCACACATGACCCTCTAGGTTTTGCACAAGGACAATGCCAAGTGTTAACTGCCGAGTTGTAATGCACCATGACCCTCCCAAGGCGACTATAGTGGGTTAAAGATGGCTCATGGACAGAAAAACACAAGTTGTTCTGGCTCTCTTGAAGGTCAACTTGAACACACAGGGGCACATGAGTTTCTGTCGCATGTCTTTGCCTTTTTAGACATGTTGTTTTTTTCGCCTCACCAAAAAATTTAAATGCCACCATTTCCAACAAAACGTCTTCCTTCAGGAAATCCTCTTCTGCCGTTTTGGTACAGTACTCCAGTGAACGAATGTGGTCACAGTGCTGAGACGTTAATCCACTTCTAACTGCCATGAGATGAAACTGCCTGCATTCCTCTAACTCACACACTACTTTATGCACACGACCCCAGGTTTTGTTCTGCACATGTATTGGTACAGAAAATCCTTGCCTGGTTTTCTGAACTGCAGAAATGCCATTGATGGCATCTACACACACACTTTTCAAATGATGACCAACAGTTATGTCCTTCGATTTCCCACTGTGGGCTCTACAGATATGTTTGACCATGTTTCTCTTGTAGATGAAAAGGTTACAATGATGGCATTTCTCCTTTTGTAAGGATAATGGCAAATTCTCTGTGGCAGGAGCAGTAGATGTTAGATTTTGCTCTGTTGAAGCTGAGCTGGAAGGAGAGGACACTGCAGGTGTTTCTTGGTGGGTGGCAGGAGGAGTCACAGCACCTTGGCTTGCAGGAGTAGTCTGCTGTGTAGAACTGGCTGTCACAGCACCTTGGCTTGCAGGAGTAGTCTGCTGTGTAGAAATGGCTGCCACAGCACCTTGGCTTGCAGGAGTAGTCTGCTGTGTAGAACTGGCTGTCACAGCACCTTGGCAAGACCCAAATGTTTCATCATGTCAGATCTTCTTAACATTGTTTGACTGCATAGAGCGCAGTGGTAGTGCTCAGTTTGTCTGCAGTCAAGCCCACATCTGCAGATAACTTTATCTAGAATAAATCATATAAAACTCTTTAATTTTCAGGTTTTACCAGTTGAATCACAACCTGCCAAGAGTTAGAAGCACTAGCTCATACTATCTATCTATAACAAACACATAGACAAATACAATACCTTTAAATAAAATGCCTCCTCTGATGTGTGCCTCCAAGTGTTTGTCAAGCTTGGACAACTTTGTGGGTTTAAATTTTAAGCACAGAGGGCAGTGATACATGCTGCAACATGTGGTACAGCGTTGAGCTGTAGGCTTAGTGCCCAAAGATAGGATAGAAATGTGCATCTGTAAGACATAAAAAAAACAATTGCACATCATACAAAAAGTCAAATGATTAATGGAAAGATGTTTAGTATTCTTATGGCTTATCCAAGGATTCATGCAGGTGTGAAAATCCACAAAACAACAGGAGCAATCAAAAAAGATGCTGTAAATAATAACGTAAATCCTCGTAATAAATTATGGATTAAAGTAGTTTAGATATTTGGAAAGTTACAATAATCTGAGGTGGTTCTTGTAACTTGAAATGATACTTTGGAAGTATAAAAATTATAACAATTTTAGGACGGATGCGATAGAGATTCCACTGTGGTAAGCCCCTGTGACGCTATTCGAGCTTATTAAAATGGCGCCCATAGCGCTGCACTTCCGTACTTCATCGCACTGATCTCTAAAGAATAACTGGATAGGCTAACCCATTGTTAGAACCCCATCAACAATGAAGACAATAGAATGCTCAAGGCAGTGGCCAAATTGGGACCATTGGGACCAACGGAATTCTTCAGCAGGCAGAGTGACAATGGATAGAACTCAAATATGGCGGCTGCCACTGTGGCTTCAACCTTATGACGTAGATGTCCTATCCAGTTATTCTTTAGAGATCAGTGACTTCATCGTTGTCAATGGAATTTCTGGCCAGTAATCTATCTTGCACGTAGCGCTCTAGAATCTTTGATGATAACTCTGCTTGTCAGAACAAGTGCGTGATGAGGCGTATGATTCGAAATGGTTTCCGAACGTCGGTGATACATGTGACGTAACAGTCGAATATCATCGAATTTTAAACGTCACATGATTACCACGGTGAAAAAGAACTCAATGTGAAACGGTAAAATTGAAACATTCATTTCACATTTGAAGACAGACAGAGCAACACACGTTTACTGACTTGGCTACTAAACTATATTCTGGTTGGAGTTCTTTAGCAGGTAATGAGTTGGGCCAGTGTTTTACTTTTATCAACATTTACAGTATTGAGTAAAATAAGCCCAAACCACAAAAGTACACTTGAATATACCATTTGCTTCCAAGCTGATTCTCTGCTAAAATGTTTCTATGTGCAACAGTTATGTGCATTGAATTAAACCGTTTAAATCGTTACTAAAATAGTTAAACAAAAGAAGTAATTGATTGATTATCCTCATGCTGTTACAGAGCCAGGAAATGACAGATTGGATGCGGTCAGCAAAGCTGGTGGTCCATGGGTACTCTGCTGACGACTCTGTGTGCCGACGTATGAGGAAAGGAAGATCAGATGATAAACCCTTTGACGAAATCCTGGACACAGAAGCCCAGTACGACCCTGAAAGTGAAGGATATGGCAGTATTGCCTTGTCC
This sequence comes from Limnothrissa miodon, assembly GCA_017657215.1. NCBI lineage: Eukaryota > Metazoa > Chordata > Actinopteri > Clupeiformes > Clupeidae > Limnothrissa > Limnothrissa miodon. Next base: position 153,450 of record JAGFZM010001735.1, on the reverse strand, counting down.
TCAAGGTATGACCACCTGCAAGACAATACTAATTTCTTACACTATCTCACTAATTAATGTTTATATCAATTTAGTGTCTGTTTTATGTTGATTTCAACTCTGTTTTCTGGATGTTTTGTGTTTTTTTTTTTTTTCTTTTTTTCAAATATCAGCAAAAAGCAGCCTAGAGTCTCAAAAAGGGGCAAGAACGGTAACGGGAGCTGTGCACATACCTACGTTGAGAGGACCAAGGACCCAGCATATGCTTACACGCATTATCAAAACATTCACCCGCAGCAGCACCTGTACGACAGTGATGACGGTCTGGTTGACTGCTGGTCAGCTTTTCGTAAGGCAGTGATTGGATGCTGCACCTCGCAGAAAAGTCTGGAGAGAGACATGGTTAGAGCAGAGCAGAGATATAGGGACATGAAAAGGCGCCAGGAAATAGAGAGACAGAAGAGGATGAGAAGACGGACGGAGAAAATGCATAGGAAGCTGGACGCAGTGATGAGGAAATACGAGCTTGATGAGAATAGAGAGAGAGAGCTGCAGAAGCTGAAAGAATCGGTGGTGCAAGAGTGGAACAAGGCAATCAGCAAGCAGACTTGGCGTCTGACCGAGGAGGAAATAAAGGAACTGAAGAGGCTGCAAAAACAGGAGGAAATAATTCTCCCTGAGATCCAGAAGCTACAAGACAAGGAAGCCATGTCTGAGATATGCCTCTACTCAGAGACAGAAGACATGAGCGATGAAGAAAGAGGTCAGCAACCTTGGAGACTGAAGGAGAACGACAAACACTCCCACCTCAAGCAGCAGCAGCTGGAGATTCGGACCTGTGAGACTCTTAGCAAGCCACACAAGTATGTCTGCACCACTGCAGTCAACAGTCGACTGAGTTCAGTACTGAACGAAGAAGAGATGGCGCTATTGCAGAGATCCCACAACCAGCTGGATTCCCTGCTTTTAAAAATCGAACACCTGGAAGGCAAAAGCCAGACCCAAGAGGTAAGAATAAGATTAGACTTGCAAGAATTACATTAAAATAATAACAATACCATATGAATAACAGTAGACTTAGTGTACATTAGGCACCCTGCACATATAGGTAAAAAAAAATATATAACCAGTTAAGGAGGACAAGGTGCAGCTAGATGATTCTTTATTTAACTGTAATTTCCATGCTCAGTTAAATTTCAAAAAATATGATCTATTTCAGATGAGTCTGGAATGTTCTGGATTGCAAACACTGGCAGGAAGAAGTGGCACAAGCCAACAGATGACCAGTGTCAAGATGGCACAGCATAGTGAGGCCATGGCACAGGCCCACAAAATTGCTCTGCTAGAGAAAGAGAGAGAGATAGAGATCTATCAAGAGCAAGAAAGAATGCTGCCCCAGGACATGGAGAGAATATTTGATAATGAGAGAGACATTAAATACCATCAGGAATTTGAAGCAAATGTGCTGAAGATGGAATGCAAGATGCCAATTGTTAGAGAGGTGTGTCAGAAGACGGAGGAGCAATTGCTGAGACATATTGATCAGCAGGGAGCTAAAATGGATGCCCTGAGACACACTGAGAAAAAGGTGGAAAAAGAAAAACAAAGACCCCATGAGCTAGAGCTGGAGAAAAGTGAGGAGGAATTTCAAAGCCTGAGGTCAGAGACAGAGGACAAGAAAGAGATAGGGGAACTGAAAAAAGCAAGAGAAAAGCAAGATATGGAGGAACAGCTGAAGACAATGGATCAACATTATGAGAAGGTGAGAGAGATGGCAAGACAAATCAATGAAAGAAAATGGAGGGAAATTGGGGAGAAAAGTGACGGGGGAACAAGAGAGCTGGAGCGTAAGCTGAAGGCCGAACGCGAGGTGGCCCAGCGTCTGGGACTTGAGCTGCTGAAGTGCAGAGAGGAACAGAAAAAAGCAAAAGCAGAAGAAGAGCTGAAGCAGAAAGAGAAAGACATGGAGGCTACAAGAACGAGCTTGGAGCAGACAGAAGCAAACCAGAAGCTGGAGAAAGAGAGAGAGGAAGCTAAAGCTTGGATAATAGAAATTAAGCTAAGCAAACCAAAGAAAGAAGGAAAAATAGCAGAAGTGACGGCAGAGGTGATGGAGGTGAAGCCAGAGAAAAACAAGGGGCCCTCCAAGCGAGACCAGGTTAGTTTAGACGACACTTCAAAGGATTTGTTTCTGCAGGACACCTCACTGTGTAAGGACAAATTGAGGAAGACAGATGGTGACCATGAGGAACTGCAAGATGATTGGCTTGGAGCTGCAGACCTCAAGAAAAGCAAAGACAAACGGAGTGAGATCAGGCAGAAACATCAGAAAAGCAGAGAAGAGAGGAGACAAGCCCTCGTCAAACAGCTCAACCAAGGAAAGCCAACAAAAACAAACAACTGTACTCCAGTGAGACAAGGAAGACGTGGGGCAAGACAAATAGCAGAGGTGACGGAGGTGAAACCAGCCGATGGAAGACGAGGGGCAAGAGAGTCTGATGCTGAAAAACAATCAGTGACAGTAGGGACTACACAGGGGAGAGGAGATCTCATGAACCTACAAAGAGAGGATCCGGACAGTCTAGGAGAACTTATGCAGAAAGGCAATAAGGGCAATGGAACGACATTGCAAGTTGGAATGGAAATGACTAAAGAAAAAGAAATCGACAATAACAACAATTCCTTATTGGAAGGCAATACGGTAGGCAATTCTGATGTGATGTCAAAGGAAAACCACCAGGGGGCATTGACTCATCCTGCCAGAGTAAAGAGCTCAAGAAGACTTCATCAGCAGATGGTCCAACCTACTGATAATCTACGTCCAAAATCCCGCTGCAGACCCCACATTAAGAACCACATGAATCACAGTCCTGGCCCATTGTCTCGTCAAACAACTGGGCTGCAGAGAAAGCCTGATGAGACACTTTATGGAATCAACTTGGACACAGCAGAATCAGAGATTGTCCGAGTATCAGCAGATAGAAAGGAGGCTCTGCAGCAGGAACCGAAGAGAGATGAGCAGGAAACATCAAACAAGAGCCTTAACACAGAAAGAGAGAGCGAGTCTGAAGTGGAAGACATATCTATAGAGATAATACCCAGCAAAGCAGAGCTAGAGAATGGGCCACAGAGAGGAGAGGCATGGACAAGCAGCGTGAAGGAAGAGGACGAGGAGCCAGCGAATGCGGAGGATGCAGGAGAGGAGCAGGCTGGGCTGTCCTCAGGTGAAAGAGCTCAGGATGCTACGTCAGGCGGCGCGGATGCAGAGGCTGGAGCCCAGGATGCTACACCAGGGGGTGAAGACCTTTCAGTGGCAGAGGGAGAGGCTGGGACAGTAAAGGACAAGAGTGTGCGCAGGAGAGTGTTTACATGGCTGAACACTCGGATGAAAAAACGCTACCAAAAGAAAATTGAACGGACGCATGTGAGAGAGGCAGAGGAGGGACACGACCGTTACCTCCCATGTAAGATGGCCACCATCTTCCACACATGCACACGTGATCTCAATACATAGAACATCACTAGGGAACCTTACTGGTCTTTTGTGTCTAACCTATAAGCTTCTGTTGTTTTTTTTAGGGTATTCTAACAGTATGATTACTCGAGCTAGATGGGAACAGCAGAAAAGAAAGAAACTCATAAAAGCCGAGAACAGGAGGCAGAAGATAGAAGACTATTGGAACAAGTGGCAGGCTAAACGGGCCGAAAAAAAGGAGAGGATGGCATATAAACAAGAGAGACAGCAAGGACCAGACGACAGAAAAACAAGCTCGTCAGTGCTTGCAGAAAACTAAGCAGGTCTGTAGTCAGCTATGTTGTTTTTTTCTCTGAAAAGTTGTTGTGTTGTATACTAAAATGAATTCTTTTCACATTTCAGTGAGCAGAAAGCTGGATGGAATTTTTATATATATATAAAATATATATATAGATTCTATTCTATTTCTTTTTTTATATTATGATTTTTAAAATATTCTATTCTATTTTTTTATTATTTTATTTAATTATATTTCTTTATTTCAAATATAACTAAAACACTGGTGTGCTCTTGTTTTCTTTATTACATAAGTACCTACAGTAGGTATATGAAGCAGAAAAAATCCTCTAAATAGTACGAGAATCTACAGCACAGCTGATACCTCCACCAGGAACGTGGCTACAGAAACCAGACGACATTCCTACATGAACTCTGGTAGTTGGGTTGGCCCCTTGAGTCCGTGGTTCTGCCCAAAGTTTTGTCCATTTCCTCAAGGTGCTTCGTGGTTGTGCCCAACATTTCTTCCTAAGGAGTTTTTCATTTTTTACACCATTAAAAAGTATGTGATAGAATTGTGATGGAGTAGGTAACAGAATTGTAATAGAATTGCTTGATTCCTTGAAGCATAACAGCTCATCAGTGCATTTCATACATGAATAAAATACTGTGAATCCCTAACAGTTTGGAATTTAGATAGTGTTTTTTCTTTCAAAAAAGTATTCTTAATTTTAAAAATTTGGAAGTCAGTTCCTTAATGTCATGAACTGGTTCAAAAACTAGCAAAAACACACAAGACTTTGTTTTAAAACAAAACCCAAACTAGAGAGCAGGAGTTAGAACAGTAGCTGTCATGAGGCAGGCTCTAAAAATAAGCTCATCCCACTAGCGGTTTTCTCAAAAATAATATAAAATATAATTATTAGTCCTGAGAACTAATGGAGCTAGAGTCAGTGGCAGAGGACAGACACATAGCGGACTAGATCATGGACACTGGGTATCAAAGGCTTTTTGGAGAAAATGAAACTAATGGAAAGAGTATAACATGTCAATATTCAAATCAATTTTATTTGTATAGTGCATTATAAAAGTCTAACAATTATTAAATCAATTAATGAATAATGACGTAATATGTTTTAATAACCTAGTTAACCTAATACATTTTCTAAATCCTTAAAGCATCAGAAATTTCTAACTTGAGCAATATTTTGTAGTGGGAGAAAGGATATTTTTAAAATATGTTTTACATCACAATTCAGAGAGAGCAGTTGAATTAATCCACAGGAAGTTGTTTTTGAGAGGCGTCTCTGCGAAAGTAGCAGACTGTTGCCACCTACTGTTTTCTATGTGTACGACACCACAGAAACTCACCTGTACCGAGGAACCCAGACCCCCAAAAAAGTTTTTATTCACGCCACAGGACTTATAGGACGAGCCTACTATCGCTGAGGGGAAAAAAGTATTGGTCGTTTATTTAGATTTCACTTCAACTTTATTGTGAAGTGTCCTTATACAGCAAAACATTTACAAATCGCGCAGAGAGATGTTTGAGACATGAAAGGCCATTAGAATAAACGGTTCGGTCTCACACCGGGCGAGGTAGGCTGTTACCTTCCATTGCGTTGGCGCCACTTTGTGATTGTAGGCCTACACTGCACCTTTTCGTCTCTATTTTTCTTTTCGGTGTGTGTAACATGACTGAGAACAGTTCTACTTATTTATGTTGGCCTTTTAGGCTGGCTAAATGTGGTGTAACTATACCGGTAAATCTTAGGCTAGGCTAAATTTTAAATCTAGCCTAGCCTACTACAATCTGTGTAGGCCTCATAGGCCTGTAGCTCATTTGCATAGCCTATTTTTGGATGAATGATGCAGCAGGTGAACAGCCTCTATTTGTAACCTTGTCTATAACGTTTGGTTTACTGCTGTGATTTATAGGGGAAAGTGACATTTGTTGTGCGGCTTAACCTACTTAAAATCTTTAAAATTTGGTTTAATCATACAGAGAAGTCATTCCACGCTCTCTAGAAGGTGCTGGACACGAACAGATTGGGGTAGCCTACATAGATCCTGATAAATAAATAAAAAAATTATGATTATGCTATTAGGCCTAATTTGCTTTCCCTGTTGACTAGTTTTCTCTTTTATTGAATCATTTTGTCTACTTGAATTGCTATTTCACTAAAGTATCCTGCATGTCTTAGGCTACATTCTTATTTCAATTAGGCTATGTGACAAAATTGAACGTGACCTATGATTAATATTTAGCATATACAGCATTTGTATTTGATGTATTAACTGAATTGCACGTGGATTAAAAAAAAGCGTCTGCTAAGAATCAATTAACATGAACATGATAACCAAAGATTCTAGAGTAGCGTAGCGCTCTAGAATCTTTGCTTGTTATCTTCCCACACATCATATTTCATATCAGGGACATGCAACGACTGGGACCAGAAAATAGCTACTTTGCTCTCATTGAAACGCATTCAGTTTTTTTTTTTAGCTCAGAGGTCCCATAGTGTCAAGCGGAAGTGGCGTCACTTCGGCACTCATCTTCATGGAACTGGGGACGATTTGAGAAACGTCACTTCCGGTCCTCTCAGTGCAGCGGGCCTGAGAGTGCGGTTGCAGCGGGACGCCTCTCGAATTTTGGCGCTGTTTCATACTTCCTATGGGCATGAACATTGAGCTCAGTTTAAATGTCAAAATAAATCATCCATTTGGATTGTTCGTCTTTGAGTTATTGTCACTGATTCATAGTGGGCAATCTGTTAGGCCTACAACAATAAGTTGAAGGGCAGAAATTTACATTGGGATGTCTATGAGGTGTCAGCATGTCTAATCTGTTGACTGATTATGGAAGGAGTCTCTTGCTTTCATATAAAGGATAGACGAAAAAGCCTTTTAGAAAGAAGTATTTTTGTAGTATTTTGAAAATAGAAAAATACAGTAGGCTTAGGCTATTTTATTTTGATAGGCTACATTTTTTTGGCTTCTGTATGTTGTAGCTTATTTTGATACATTTTTAAGGTGTGTATTTTGTTTGGAAATACAATTTGATGTATTTGTGCCCATTCCTAGCATAGTCTTTACTCACTTTTTGCAATCAAATCTTTGGTGTCATTCCTGAGGAGGATCTGCCCAGGCAGCTGGGCGAAGGCCTGTTGCATTCGGTCTCTCACCTCACATTTAAGACAGCACCAGTCCCTCACCTGTGTCGGCGATTATCACAAAAACAGCCAGCGCCGCCACCATTCCAATACATGGAATTGTCGGCATCTCTGTGAATCTTCTATGATTCTTCAACCAGATTTTGTCTTAAGATCCACTTGGCTTCTCGTACTTTATAGTCTATCCATCGCCTCCTACTCTCGACGTAGGCGGTGCACTGCACTGCACATGCCCTGTCCCGTTGTACGAAATGCCTAGGCTAAGAAGTCATTGAGTTGTCTCATTGATGTCCTGCCTTCCTCTGTCTATGACCCAGTGTAATGTTTCAAGGGTGGTCCGGTTGACAAAATGTAGGGTAGCCTAACTTTATTTCATGCCAAAGATTTTACAGATTTCTTTCTGTTCAAGCCTTTTTATTTTTCAGGAAATACAATCCAGACACAAAAATACTCTTTAGGACAAAGACTAGCCTATTATTTTGAGGATGGGGGGGATGACTGTCTAGAGTGATGGTTGAAAATACCAGGTGAGATTGAGCCCTTTGTCTCCTGTCTCCTAACAGAAGGTGTTGGACTCTACTTACTTTTTGGCCTTCATGGCGATAGCTGTGAACTTCTGCTCTGGATCCAGTTTCCTCATAGAATGGAACAGGAACACTTCATCCACTTTCATAAAATGTTTCCAATGACAGTCAGGGTCTAGTTCCCCAATAACATTCTGCCTTAGCATGCTAAAAAGACTCTAAAGATGTAGCCTAACTAAACCAAAGTTTGGCGGAATCAACATGTTCAGAGTATGGTGAAATTTTGGCAACATTGAGTAAGTAAGTAAGTAAGTAATATATATTTTTAAAGTACATTTAAATACAGTTTTCAGTTGACCAAAGTGCTGTACAAAAGATGTATGACATGTAGGTGACTTTTATGTCTTTAGAAGGATTGAAAAGCAAAGCAAATTAAATTGGCCATTTTTTTACTATTTATGAAATAGAATATAACAGAAAGGAATCACATGCAGATTGCCCATGGAAGTAAATGCCCAAATCTTAAAGGCCCACTATGCAACATTTTTTATTTAATTAATCAGTTTCATACTGTTTAGGATGCTAAAATTAGTCATTACACGGCGAACGAACGGTGTAGAATGCGCCACCGTGGCCAATTGCGGTAGATACAGCACTTGCAATGTTCAGCAGCGCGGACCGCCTCCAATAGAATGCAGTGCAATACAATGCAATAAAGCGGGCTTTAGAGGGAGCTCATGAGAGAGAAAAACAGAATGTTGCTTAGTCCCGGTTTAAAGCAGCACCAAAGACTTTTTAAAATCTTAAAATAATGTTTTCAAAATAGTTTGCTCTGCGGCCCTCTATCTGCTTTAATGGCACTAAACAAATTTGCCCAATCGGGTAGTGATCTTGTAAAACTACAATTGACTTGCCTTATGACAAGCTTCCGTTCCAATCTGTACAGGGTGCAGTTTTCAAATCTCCTTGGTGCTGCTTTAAAACCAACATTGCATTTTTATCTGTCTTTTATATTTAAAATACTCTTCCTAAAATGCAAAGCCCTCAATGCCTTTGCTTCAACATAATAAAGACTTACCCTAACAGACTCCAAAGATCCCAGAATCTTTTTTGTTCTTGTGTCTCTTTTGTCATTTTTACATCAGTACAACAGGAGACTAGGTGAGACTGTATAAAAACTGTTCAGGAAGAACTATTCAGGAAGAAAAATGAGGAACATAGGTTTATTTTGATGTGCTTCAAGGGAAAAACAGTATTGTTTTACATCAAGACTGAGCAGCTAACTCTAACTAGACAGGGAAGTAGATTTTAAATTCATGTCTAGGTTGATGAAAGATGGAGTCAGATCATGATCAGGGCCAGCATGGTACATTAGAACAGATAGCCACTGATGCCAAGAACAAAACATTCCTCTTTATCTGTATTGACAGAAACAGCAGGAACAGAATTAACTGAAAACATGTCATGTCGTATGCATCGAACTTTGAAGAAGATCAACTACTACAGCAGCCGAAGACCACTCCTGTCATCTAAGGAAAGGAAACAGAGACTATAGAGTTGCACATGTTCAGCAAAATTGGCCATATGATTATAAAAATGTTACATCGTTTGAATTTAGCAGAGACATTTGGAAGGCAGGGTCAGAACTTGGCATAATCAACACAGAAACATGGATCCATTCTGCCGTGTATCAACTGGTCAGAATGTGGTATAATTAACACAAAAGCATAGATCCATTCTGCCTTGTATTTCAAGCTCGTCTTGTCTTTGCACCTTTAGGCATTTTAGTACAAATTTGCCTAAATGTCAAGGCCTACCTGAGTATTACTGCTGAACATGTTCATCCCTTTATGAACACAATGTACCCATCTTCTGACAGCTTCTATCAGGCACATAGTGCACCATGTCACAAAGCAAAGGTGACAATTAAAAGGACTGCCTCTGATGTCACCTCCTGTCTAGGGATTGGTGACCACTGACCATCCCTGTGGCAGTATTGTCTTGCCATACACCATACCTTAGTTATGCAGCTATAGCTTACTGCCACCACACATTATCACGTTAATTAATTAACATGCTTGCGTAATCAGTATGGGTGTAGTGAGACTGGCTTTGAAACATTGTAAAAAGTTAAAGAGAGAGAAGAATATGAAAAGAGAAGAATTTCCTCTGAAAATTAATCTGTCCAAAATCTCTTAGCCATTCCCCTGTCCTGTCACAACGGAAGCCAAACAGAGCTTGACAAATATTTATTTTGCAGAACGTGTTTTTATTATTTCTTATAACGGGATGTGAGAATGTGATCGTGTAAAACAATTGCATCTTCACAGGACACGCAAACAGAGAAATACTTGCATTTAGGCTACACTATTATGACGAGTTCATTGTTTACTGGCAGGTAGCAAAGTATTGTTGGTAATCCACACTACGGCACTCTGACTGGAACAAAAGCTCCATCCTGCGAAATGAAGAAAAATCCTATCAGGGGTTGTTATAACAGTTGCAAGTTTTCGGATGAGTTCAGATATCTTGTTCATCACAAATTAAACCTCATCCCATAAAGGTGGGAGAAGACAAGAAAAAAGGGTATGAATGTAGCCTATAAATTATAGAATAATTGCTGCTTATGTATGCTGGAAAAACAAAGCTAGCTGCTTTATCTTTCCAACGCCGCCTTCTCCAATACAGGCATTAATTTGGTCTGCTGACTAACCCATGATTTCTGATGCACCCAGTCTCATCAGTTATAACCTAGAGAGAACTCAAACTAGTTTCATGTTGACAAACAGGTTACTAGGAGTGCTGCTGGAGTGTTGAAAAACGTAACTCACTTGCCCTGAAGAAGGCCATTGTGGCTGAAACATGTTGCCATGTAGTTTTAAATGATAGCCTAAAAAGGCTTTTTTATTGATCATTCTCTCACTTCTCCCTTCGAAGAACTAGTTTCATGTTGTTTGTGTTATTGCAGTATAGGTATGCAGTAAGTATTTTATGATGTATAATGTCCTGTTAGGCTCACTCTGTTCCTGCTCTTTAGCAAGTAGCCTAGTGTAATCTAAACCGTTAGTTTACAGCAAGGGCTGTAATCAAAAGTCTCAACCACAGTGGATCTCAATTCTGTAAAACACACTTCGTCAGACTAATATGTCTTCATGCAAACAAGATGGAATGAACCTGTCGGTCTGCAACTCACATCATCTTTATAAGAGCCTTGGTCTCTTCATGTTCGCCAGCGCTTGACATCCTGTCCACGTGAAAATACACCAAATTAAAATCATGCTGCAGTAGCCTAAGCTATCAAGTAATCACATTAAGACTCTTCCTCTTACATTTTGGCTTTAATTTCTTCAGCACAGACGATATCGTCAGCAATGTCATCATCAAGGAATGCTTGAAAAGAGAGGGGGAGATACCACATAAGAATAGAACTTAAATGCAACATGAATAAAAAAAATGCATAGTTTTAAGCAATTTAAAATCACCTTGGCAGTCCTTCTGGCAGAGGTTCAGTGATGGCGTAGACCCCGACTGACACATGACACGGTCGCTCAGCTGGAAGATGCCGTAGAATGTCCACACATCATCACCCTCCTCAGCTGACGCTTCGCTGCTGCTGCTGCCACTGCTGCTTGGATCAGAACCCTCTTCAGACGAACCTCCAGCTACGGGTGAACGTCTACCTCGGTGCCCCCCACGACGTTCATGGCCTTCAGGTTTGTCTTTCTTTACCGTCAGCTGGTTCACTGCGCTGTTGTTAAAACCAGAGACCACGCTGCTGTTGCTTGGGCCAAAACCCTCCTCTTCAGACGACTCTGAACCCGATTTGGCAGTTGGTGGCTTTGACCGTGCAGTCTGGGCTGAACGTCTACCTCGCCGCCCACCTTCTCTTCCGGGGCCTTTAGATTTGTCGACCGGAACTGTAGGTCTAGGTTGGTTCACAACGCTGGTGTTAAAACCAGAGGTGACAGCTGACACTGTGCCGTTTTTGCGTCGGCCAAAACCCTCCTCTTCAGACGACTCTGAACCCGATTTGGAAGCTACAGACCTAGATTGGTGTCCTCCGTGATGTTCAGAGTTGTCAAATGGAACCGTCAGCTGGTTCACTGTGCTGGTATTAAACTCAGAGGTGAATTCGACGTGGCAAATAACTTCATGTTGAAACAGCGAAGAAAGAAAGAAAAGGACAAAAAATCCTCATTATCTAAACAAAACATAAACTTTTAGCCTACATATTTTTGGTTTTAAGAATATGTCCCCAATATATCCCCTTAAACATGAGACGGTGTTGTTAATCACCTCTGCCAGCAAATAACATAGGTCTAGGCTGCTTATAATACATCAGGCAACTGTCTACAAAATATCTAAAAAATGTTGCCAGGCAGTCACCACTCACTTTTCGCCATCAGCTCATTGGTATCATCGTTGAGCAGGCCGTGCACAGACGGGCTTTGGAAGACCTGTCGCATTAAGTTCCTCAGCTCGCATTTAGACAGCACCAGACCCTCGCCTGTGTTGGCAACCATCGCCAGCACAGCAACCGCTGCCACCATACCAGCACAAGGGATCCACGGCATCTCTGTTACTCTCGCTTAGGCTACTGTAAATCTTTATTCTATAATGATCCTCCAACCAGATATTCTTTCGGAATATCAACATGATTTTGTGCCTTTTATAGTATATCCCATCCCACCCCCTCACCCCCAACCCTTTAGCATTCATGCCTTTACTCTGAAATGCAGAGCAGCCATTTTCATGAAACACCTGTGTTTCCAAGAAAAGCCCATAGAGAATTCATTTGTTCCATTGATGTCCTGTCTTTCCCTACTTCTATGCAGTGTAATGTTTCAGGGGTGGTTGGGTAGACACAAGAAGACAAAAAGGTAACCAGTAGGCTATAAACTTTGTGTCATGGTGGCCTAGACATCCCGAAAACACACCCAGTTTTTTTGTTTGTTTGTTTTGTAAGAGATCTTCTAAGTCTGGTTAGTGTTACCTCACTAAATTGTGACCTGATACACATGTTGCTGTGTCTGAACAAATACACAATAAAAATCTTTTAATATCTGCAGGGTTATCATGACCGTCAAGATTTTGATTCTATTTCTGTGATGACCCATTTCACAGTAGCCATTTTTCCATGAAATGGTAACGTAAGCAGATGTGATTTAGGCCAACCAGTACTATTCTGATTCAGTGTTGCAGAATCAGATCCTTTCTGCTCGTCATCAAGATGTCATCTGTGATCACGTAGGCACTTCTGGGGAAAATGGCTGAGGTGAAATGTGTTCATTGCAGAAACCAGGGGAGAATTAGTGGGAGTTGTCTCCTGTAAAATACAAGGAACTTTGCCAAAGATTCAAGGATTTAAAGAAGTGCATTGTCGTCAGTGTTATGGGTTTAAAAATGCAGTTAAATTAGTTTTTTGTCAGTATATTGTTCATAAAAGGGGAGATGGGGTAAAGTGAGGATGGGTGATTTAGGACTGTATAGAGAAATGGAATGGGGGGGGGAGGTATGATAGGTTTGGACGAAGCTAAAAGCTGAGAGAGGTCAGTTAACACCACCCCACAGATCCATGACGTGAGGGGACAAGTCAGGTGCCAGAGAGATGTAGTGTAGGGTCAGGGGTTCTGTACTGTGTATGTGGAATGTGCACTGTTGATTGCAAAAGTGGTGTGCTGTATATGGGTGAGAAGAAGGAGGCGCTCACTGATGATGACAGTGTATGTGTGTGGGGTTATTGTGCATTCTTGAAATGGCAAGTTGTTATTGTCTACGTGTGTATTTGTAGAAGGGGTTAATAGTGACGGCATTATTGAGTGGGCAGTGTGCTTTGTCTATGTGTATCTGTGCCATGTGTCTATGCGGTTAAACAAGCTAAAACAATACTGTACAGTGTCAGTATTCAGATTTCAGGAAAATTGTAAATTATCATTTGTCATTGGTGCAGGGCCTTGTTTCTGCATCATCATTGACCTATCCCAAGCAGATTTGTACCTGTGTGTGTGTGTATACAATTGTGGACAAGAGCAACAAGGGCTGTCAAACGTATACATTTTCATTTAGATTTTTATTTGGAATGCGAAAGATTTCATGGCAGTTATAAGCACACAGTTGTACACTGTTAACCCTTCAGAGAATCCCCTACTGGGAATTTTGAGATACTGAGACCTGTCTGAAAAACACATCTGAAACTTTGTTAGTTTTTGTCCAAGAAACATATAGGTGACACCATTAGAAACCTTTAATATTCTAGTTTTAAAATAATAATATTTATGCCACTTTGTAAAGACAATAAAAGAAAAAACTAGGACTTTCAGTACTTTAGCCTTGGACCTCTAAGGGTTAAGGTGAAAACATTGCAAAAAGTCACAGAGAAAAAAAAAAAGATGGGGCTTTGTCCATCCATGGGGCTTCATCACTTCGTCCATTGGTCACTCACTGGCACTGAGCGAAATAGTCAGAGGCTACCACAGGGCCGCATTGCCGTGGAAACATCATAGCCATCCTGCAATAACATGTCAAGTCAAGTCAAGTGTTTTTTATTGTCTTATCAGCCCTATAGACAGTATAAAGTGAGATGAGACAACGTTCCACCATGGATCCAAGTGGTGCTACATTAAGATAACGATAAGACATTGAGGCAGGCTATTGTGCACACAGGCTAAAGTTTTACAGGCTAATAAAATCTACTTAGTATGCTAATTAAAGCTACACCTACTGCACCTACATTATACTATACTATGTGTCTCTGTTAGACTCAGGTGAGGATGGATGGACTTAAATTGTGCTTAAATTTACCAACCCTAATCTGGAACTAATTCCTTCTCAGTCATAGATATATGTATGAAAACAACAGCAATTGTCAGAATGAGTGTATTGTTGAAATGCATTAGCAGGAGTACTAGCTGAACAAACATTATTTTCCATTAAGCCTCCAAGTCCGGTACACAATGAGTCTGTTACATGACACTCGCACTATAAACAAAAACAAAAGGCCCTTCACTCATGTTGGTGATGTCAAGCAGTGGTTTTGACAAACAAGTGTAGGTCCTGTCTAAATGTAAGCAGAGATATCCAAAATGCATTGTGAGAATCTTTGTTTTAATCCAATCCTTAAAATCGGCCAGACTGATGAGTATGCGTGAGAACCAGGCTATTTTACCTCCTGTCTCTCTACTTACATTTTGGCCTTCATAGCGACAGCCATGAACTTCTGCTCTGGATCCAATTTCCTAAAAGAAAAGATCAGGAAGACATTATCCACATGCACAAAATGTTTAATTGTATTATTATTATTATTAGTGGTAGTAGTAGTTGGAGTATAATTGTTGCTTCATACATTTTTTCATGGGATCTTTTCAGTTCCTTTAAACAGGCAATGTCATCACTGATATCATCATCAATCAGATCTGTGAAAAAGTAACAAGCATAAATATATCATTAATATTATATATATTGTATATAAGCAAATATAAGCATGTCATTATGATCAAAGCAGATCTTTAAAGGACACTAGGCAGAATTATATTTACGGCTTCTTTGTACTTTTTTTAATATCCATTTAATGATAAGTTATAGTGAATAAAGGCTTTTTCTGCCCCCTTTCAAGGCCTCCTCACAAATTCAAGAGCATTTGTAATGTCACCTGAGCCTTATGACTTTATACTTATGAAACTAGGACACTGGTGAGACTGTGGGGGAAGCTCTACTGTCAGAAAATCGCAGACTCGCCTGGTGTGCTTTTAAGTATTCATTGATAAAGTGCACATATCATGCACACACACACTTACCGCTGCAAGGCATCTGGCAGATGTTCATTGAAGGTGTGTCCTTAGACTCGCACACGACCCTGTCAGCCAATTGGAACAGCCCGTAGAGGGTCCAACTGTTGGTGTCCTCCTCCACCTCTTCCTCCACCACCTCAGGGTCCTGCTCACTCTCCTGTGGGGGTGGCCCCCATGGGCCTCCAGGGAAGGAACCCTTCATGGGTGGGGGGTACTTGCCCCTCACTGCCCTCTTGCCCCGACGAGGAGGAGACCAGGGGCGTCCGAAGGGTTGACCCCATGGTGGAGAAACCGGGTGGTCGGGTTTCTCGGGTTCCATGTCGCCCTCGCCTACAGAACCTGAGCCCTCGTCAGCAGCACCAGAGAAGGGACTGGGCCTGAAGGGGAAGAGGGGCCTTGGAGGCTCTGGAGGCTTGGTGGCCTCGAGGACGGTCACCACGCTGGTGTTGAACTGGGTGGTGTGCTCGATCTTACAGATGACTACGGGGAAGGAAAAAGAAATGTGTAATAGCCTGGGGGTGGGGAGGTGTGGTGGTGGTGGTGGGGGGGGGGCAAACGGAAGGAGACAGTCGTAATGGCAACAGGAAGGAAACGGTCATAACCCTTGGTTTACTCTCACTTTTATTGACCCGATTACTCCTGACCTATACACCATAATCACAACACACACTTGCTCATGGGCTGTAAACGAGCACTGACAAAAAATTAAACATTCTCAATCAGTCCTCAAAATCTGTCATCAGTTTGCTCTTTAATTACAATTAGAGAGCACCGAAACAAAGGAATGAATTTTTTTTTTTTTAAATAATGGTATAACACTCACTTTTGGCCAGGATGTCCTCCATCTTGAATGGCATCTTCATGTTGTCCTCGTCACCCATGTCAGGCAACATGTCCTCTAGCTCGGTCTTCAGTTCGCACTTGGTCAGCACCAGTCCCTGAGCTGAACCGGCCACCAGTGCCGCTATGACGGCAACCAGACCCAGCAGTTGCTGCATCTCACAAGGGCACGAGTAGCACTCTAATGTATAGAGTCACTTCAGTGTTTGGCTTTAAGTACTGCAGAGTGAGTGAGTGAGAGAGAGAGAGAGAGAAAGTGCCAAGGGGACTGTTGTTGTCGTGTCTGAGGGTGTGGGATTTAGTGCGCCAGGCTTTAAGGACAATCGGAGAGGCCGAAGGGGTGGTGGTGAATGGTGTCTTGTTAACCTTCAGGGTGTAATTTTGAGATCTGCCTGGTACACCTAATTAAGGCCCTAAAGAGGTTTAGATGGAGGCTGACAAAAGAGTTGATGTAATTAACATGAATTTGACAACCATCTAACTAAAAAAAACTTTTTGCTTTCTTATCACATTATCTTTAGCCATGAGGAAAACTCTTGACAGCAATGTCCTTGCTGCCGTTTAAAAAAAGAAAGACGGAAAAGAACACATTGGGAAACTTGATGAATGTTGATGTTGATGAATGCCGATGCGGAGATTGCATCACCGCCATTGAAGATTATGACAATCAAAGAAGTGACCTTTTTCAATAAACAATGCAACAAAATGTTTTGTCTGGATACAATGAATTAAATGGCACACCTCTGTGAATGAAGGTCTGGCATCACAAAGCAGACTTGTATGTCTCGAGACCGGTCTCAAGACCATTTTTACATGGTCTTGGTCTTGTCACAGTTGGTCTTGGTCTTGGTCTTGTCTCGGTCTCGCATCACTCTTGTCTTGGTCTTGGTCGGGAAATTTGCAGCCAACAATATCCACACTAAACATAGCGCTGGATAATGCAATGTTATTATTATTTTTAATGTTATTTTGCCTTTCATCCCTTTCAAATGCAGCATTTTTAAAAAGAACCATACGTGCAATACCATCAGTGCCATACGTGTCCGCAAATTCTTCAATCTTAAAATATGCATTCACCGAACATTGAATGTTAACTGAGACTGAACCCCTGACCTCAGCATGCTGCTCTTATTCAATTGATGCAAGTAACATCAACACTAGCCATTTGTTTGTTTGTTTGTTTGTTCTTGGTCTTGGTCTCGTCTCGACATTGACTTGGTCTTGACTCGATCTGTCTCGGTCTTGGTCTTGTTGTGGTCTTGGTCTTGATACCCTCTGGTCTTGGTCTCGTCTTGGTCTCGGTTAAAGCGGTCTCGACAACAAGTCTATCACAAAGATAGGTAACAGGATGCTAAGACACATTCAGAACCATCAATGCATTATGTGTCTAAATTTAGAAAAATCTAATTTCTATGAATACGTTATTCATCAAACCACTAAATATATAAATTTGTCAAATAAACCAGAATTTCAGAACATTTTAGAAAACGTATGTGTAGGTAAAGCATAAACTCCATTGAGACTGCATGCACTGTTTGCATAGGAACCCCTTACATTTGACCCCTGGATTTCTGTGTATGTGCTTGGCATCTCTATTTTGATCTGAGTAATGCTGTACGTAAACACTTAGTGTTCGGACACTAAAGGGTTCATTTTAGTCCCAAGGAAAGGCCAGCTATACAGTATGCCTGCACAGCAAACAAATCCAGGTTAAACAGATATCAGTCTAAGTGACATATGTTATATCTGACGAAATTCAGTCTCCCTCCATCTAACCTGCAATTGGAAAAGCTAAAAAAATGTCCTTCAAAGAAATAATCAGTAAATAAGTACACAAAAGTTTTACCTCTACCTTAAGGTTATTCCTGACATGTTTTGTATTTCATATTGAGAATTTGTGCTCTAACTGACACAGAAGATCTGTTTAATTTTAAATAGGAAAAATTCTAAATAAACGAATTTTCTTTTCTTTTCTTCCACCTAAAAAGCAAACAAAAATGGAAATGCCATATTGATTTATAATTAGATTGACATTTTTTGTTCATACTTACTAAGAAATATCACACATGCTCAAAAAAACAAACAAACAAAAACAAATGATAACAGTTGAAAAATAACAACCTTGGTTAAATTTCTCTTTAGAGACGTGTTAGCTTGATAAGAGTGAACTGGAAAACCGGACTCACATGTTTTCATGCTTTCTCAGTACAGCTGTTACCTGATATGGCCGAAACTAGACATCAATCTTACAGTTGGGTATATTGTTGTGCATGTATAGAAATGCTCAAAGAAAGGCCTCAATTGTTCTACTTTACACACACACACACACAATCACACACACTGCATGACAACAATCTATACTGTAGTCACATGTACCACTACAAAGACATATGTATATTATATCCCGAAATGATCCAAAGGTACCAACTATAAACTTTCCTGTTATAAATAAAAATAGCAATAATGAAATACTCAAACCTAGTTAAACCTGCAAATAAAAAATACTGTTCGCAAAGAGGACAATGACAACAATTGTTTTTTTTTTATGTGTAAATGTTCCAGTTTGATTTAGAGAATTTTAATACCTTCTTAATGAGCTATTGAGCTGAGTCAACAATGAGGTAAGAAAACAGTGTTTATTTACATGTCGCTCAGAAAAGATGTCATTCATGTCGGGTAAATCAAGCAGGAAACAAAAACAGAGTGTTTCAAAGACTCTTTATTAGGGAGGTTTTGCTGAGTCACTGTGACAAATCTGTGTGACTGTTGTGTTAAATCATGACTGACGTCATGTCCGGGATGATGCGGATGTTTTCTCTCTTCCACTGAGCACCTTGCATTGCAGAGGTTCCGGGTGAAACCCCAGGGTGAACTTGTTCTCAGATGAAGCTATGTGGGGAAACAACACAACATGATTAGAGAAGGCATATAGGTTTATAGCAAATATATGTTTGTTTAAGATTTTTTAGAGCAGTTAATTTTGCTATGTTGTTGTTTTCAAGGGTAAATAAAATTATTTTTTTGGTCTTGTTTCTTATCAGCAAATACTTACTTTGTATTACACAAGTCATTAACTGTTACTTAAGGCATTAGTTTAGATACCTGAATTATATAAACTATTTTACAATTTGTACCTTACCAGCCCAATATGACCTACATGCAGGCAGCTACTCTTTCTATTTTATTTTCTATTTCTACAAAAGATCATACTGGATAGCACATCCCACTTCATGCTCAAGACTGTTGAGAGAACAGTTTAAAGGAGGTTAAAAATAGCCTTGGTGATGCTATTTTCAGTTTGAGCACGACTAGCTCAGTAAACTGCACTGATTGACACTAAGAAGAAGAAAGGAGTAAATGATCTGCTTTGAGAAAATAGGTTACAGTACAGACTAAAAACTAAAAAGCGAGACAATGTCTAGTTCCCTTACATCACATCAGCCTCTGCTTGATTCCAGCTGTTTTAAAGGAGTTATCCGGAGTAAAATACACTTTAGATCAATTTACGGATGATTGGGAGTACAGAATGAAGTCCTACAGACTTTCCCCTAAAGATGGCAGCTAAAGCAGCAACATTTCCAGAAAGGTACTGGATCATTAAAATTCATTCTGGACTCTCTATCCGACCACATGAAGACCTTGTGATACTTCGGGTTGGCTTTAGGGACCCTCTACTCACTACCACATAAGTGCAATGTTGTTTGGAACTGTAGAAGAGGTATAAAAATAGTGTTTTGTAGCGGCGGAAATTATATGCCCTGGTCACTTCCAGGCTAACGAGTTTTGGCTCAAAAATAAAACTTAAAATAAACGTAAAATATAACTTTCTCAAAACACATCCGAATGACATGATTTTGATGTCAACTCAACGTATGTACTCCCAATCATCCGTAAATTGATCTAAAGTGTATTTTAGCATAGAGACACTGACCATGCGAGACACTGACCATAGAGACCTGACCATAGAGACCTGACCATGCGAGACACTGACCATGTGAGACACTGATCATAGAAACAAGAAAATGTGAGACACTGACCATAGAGACCTGCCCATCGGAGACACTGACCATGTGAAACACTGACCATCGGAGAGACTGACCATAGAGCCTTGACCATGTGAGACACTGACCATGTGAGACACTGACCATGTGAGACACTGACTATGTGAGACACTGACCATAGAGACCTGACCATGTGCCAAAATGGTCCTGATAGGATGTGTGGATGGGGGTAAATGATGCCATGCTTCTTTGCTGGGCCACGGTCACACGTTGACAGGCCAAAAGGTCAAAGCTTCGCTGGTACTCCTCTTCTCCAGAGCTGGTTTCTGTGTGTTCCAAGGAGGCTAACCTCACCCTAACACAACAGAGATAGTCGTTTTCAAACACCACACGCAAACTCACTGATATGTGCCGATAATTAATTCAAGTAATAATTATGTGATTTCTCCACCTGTGATTGGGTGAGTGTAAAGAATGAACTCTTCCAAGTTGTCCAGGATACAAGCCTGTAACATCCCTTCCTTGCCTGTTTGGACATAGGGTTACAGGTAACACTATTTCAAGGGCTCATACATAACCCATACATAATAGGGTTATTCATAAGGGTGATGTTAACCTGTTATAAACATGACATGATACACATCATAAACATTAATTCAACATTTTTCATCTTTCATCTTCTCAATATTTCAGATAAAGTGTTACACACACACACACACACACACACACACAATTTAGCAACATTGCATGTATTTAATCTCTAGTTCACCTCCATTGGCTTCTACAGTACCTGTGTAATTTGTACCACTCATCAAACACAAACTTGTCTTTCTTTAGATTACTGTCAGATTACTTACCTCGCTGCCTTCTTGACCAGCAAGTCCAACTCACTGCTTTCCAGCACTCTTTCTCTAAACTCATGGAGTCTGACAGCTATTCCCAGTCCTGCCATCCTGAGAAGCACAGCAAAGCCATGTCAAATTGACCCCAGCTAAGGCCACAGACTGTGGTTTTGTACCATGTTGTGCCAGTTAGTACCATGTGGACTAGATAAAAAATGTCAGGCAACAATTACAGTCATAAAAAAATAAAACTTAAAAAAAAATAAAATGTAGTTTTGTATCTCAAAATTACACTTAAAAATCACTTGCCCTGTTGGTGTTGATTGAATAAAGAAGATTTGAAATTTAAAAGTTTGAAGATGAGCACAAGTCTGTTATAGTTACTTGTCATTGTTTAGAAGAGGGTGGCTCGGGATGATTCTATTGGAATAACTCACAATCCCATTGGCTTTAAATGGGGATCCACTAAATTGGGAAATTTATAACGAGCAGAATTTTCTTCAACTTTAGGAGGAATTTTTTACCTGTCAGGAGTAAGAAGTCAAAATAGGTGGCCTGACAACCGTCTAAAAGTTGGTTCTGTTAGACAGACGCAGACAGACATTGCACAAAAAACTGTTTTATCCCCCTTTAATGTCTCTTTTGGAAACTAAAATGCCTAATGATAATACATAAACAGAGCTTTCAACTAATTGTTTTCTTACCTGAAATGGATGCCAGAGTGACCAGTGTAGGCTACTGCTAGGACAGGATGCATATCATTACCCTCTCACTCATTCCTTTTCTCTCTTTCCCCATGTGGTGTTCATTTGCTTCCGTTACTAGAGAACAGAAACCTGACCCAGGCTGTTATCTCAGAGATGACCACACACCAGGAAACCTGCTGACCTTCTAAAACACCAGCTCCCCAAACAGGTATATGGAAATTACAGACAATACAAAAAATGTGTTCTGTTTATTTATTATTTATTATTTCTTGCTTTTGTGCATTAACCATTGTTTACCTATGCAGCTGTGCCTAAATATAAATATTCTGTACAGCGAATATTTCACTATTTTATTACAATGGCGACATTAACTTTTTCAATAGGTCTCCAAATAAAATATTGAGATGTCTGTAGTTGGCCATAACAAGGCCTATGTCTTATCCATCAATTTCATCACATCATTTGTGTTTATTGTGTTCATTCTCTAAAAACAACACTAGAGGGAGACACTTCTCAATCATTCTGTTCATTAGAAAAACCTTTTAGAGGAGGAAAAATGTTAGTAACTGTTAATATCAAAACGAATTTAAAGCTTAACATTGGCCTTTAGGCAAAATCATTTTAGAATTTGTGAAAATTGCAGTAAGGCTGTTTATGTCGCAGTTTGTCTCAGTTCTTTGTTCGACTTGTTTTAAGAGGCTGGATTAGTGATGCTTTTGTGAAACAAAGCACACCGCATTCCTAAATAGTTTTACCACATCTGACACATTGCTAACTCAACCAAAAAAAAAAACTCATGGAATGTAGTCTTGAGAAATCTAAGTTTGTGATTCAAACTCATTTTGTAACTCACTTCGTATTTTCAGTCAGATTTAAAATGCGAATATATCTTAAGCTGCCAAATAAGGTTGGGGCAGCAAGCAACAAAAGCCTGGCGCGTGACAAAGCCAGGAAGAGAGGGAAGTGGTCCCAAATCTGCCTTGCGTGACGTCACAATATTTCCTCAATGCCAGCGGTAGCGGCTGTGGCAGGTCAGTGACGGAGGCTGCTGCCGTCTCCTCTTTTCCCCATCTTTGCTTTTAGCCGCATTTTCCAGGGTCAACCGAATTTGCCGGCACTGTCAGCAGCAATGGCAATATCGATGTCCCTCTCATTGCTTTGCCCGTGACGGGGCTTCCCAAAATTCCTACCTCCCATCTGAGCTGCTGGTGGTGGGAGAAGCAAGCGTACACGGATTCAGAAGGGAGACACCCAGCGAATCCCCCAGCCCGTTTTCCCGACAGGTAATGCATCATGGCTAATGTGCTATGTGTTTTGGATAGGAGTCTTGAATGGGGTGTAACCATATCCGAGATAGTACAAAGATGCGAACACGAGGTTAATATGTTTTAGTAATTGATTCGGGGCCTGTTTCCGCTCTCAGTAACCCACCCTTGCTAACACTGGTACTGATACAGCTAGCTCCCCTGTGTTAGCATACTAAGAATGCACATCTGCAAGTTTGGGATGCGAGGCAGGGTGGACATTGATGCTGCAATCACAAGGCTTGGGCAGAGATGATGCTAGCACGCTAACAGTTATCTCTTTGGTTGGAGGCCGCGATCAAGCCTACAGGCCGTAACGTTATATTTATTTTTTTGGTTAGCCGTTCTTCTTGTAGGCTACATTTAACCTGATTATTAAGGTTAGTAACATACTGAATGCCTGCATTTTGCTGTTAATGATGTGGGAAAATATGCACTCGACACGTACATCAGACGACATCGCTTTTCCCCATAGAAAACGAGAGGTCCCGCCAGCCAACGAGACGTTATCTTCTATCAACACTGATGTTGTATCAATTAATTGCATTCAAAATGGCATTTTACTAGCTAATAGCCGCATGCTAACTAGTCACGCTTGTAGGCATTTTCGGATGTAACGGTAATTGCGCTGTCGGTCTATTATATAACTGCAGCCCAAAAGATTCGCACGTCCTTGGAACAAAAGACGCTGTGTTATTGTTTGTTTATTGAATGGCGGCCTAACTGTGTCGTCTTATTAATTGCTGGTAAATCCGCTGATTGTACATAGCGTGGCGTTAATGACGGGCTTTGCAGCGGAGCCCACCGTTGGAATGCCCGTCGTTGTGGTGTCAGTGTCAGCCATTGTTTTTGTTGTCATCTGGTGGGGGTGCTTGGTTTGTTGGTTTTCATAACATGCATATTCACATTTCACATTCAGGTAGTTCTGTAATTAATTAATGGCGTAGTCTTTGGCAATACTCGTCCGCTCTAATAAAGTGACACGGTTGTAAACATATGGTGTTTGCGTCGATACCGATAAGAAAATGGTAGATAAAATAGCAACACACGACAGATACGGGCCAAGTATGACTGCAATGTCGTGTTTGGAAGTCTGCATCTTAGCCTACATTTGCCATTTGTAAGTGACGTCCTCGGGCTATCCCGATGTGTGTAGTTAATAGTTTACTTTCATTCATGCTTCTAACCGTTATTCCCAATCACGAGATCAGCCTCAAAGGCTTTAATGCGCAAATAAAAAGCCTTTAGTCTTGTTTTTATAGCTGTAACTTCTTACTCAAGTTGTCAGCTTTCATGTGTTGTGTGCCAAGACCAGGTATTGACATCATACAATGTTATACAAGGTTATGTTGATGATGATAATCAAATTGGTCACATTGGTCAAGTGTTTATATCTAAGCTGCCACATCCTGCTTGGGTTCCTGGTCTTATGTGCATGTGTGTTTGTGTGTGTGTTTCTGCATGTGTGTGCGAGTGCACATACACGTTTTGACCAAGTACAAGGGGATGGAGTGGCAGCCTTTTGTATGGGGGGTGGGTTGGAGATTGGGGTAGGGGGGTGGCAGCGTCTTGCTTGTTCCGAGAGGAAAGGGGGTGATTTAACTGCTTTGGCGTTGGGAGGGACGGGAAATACACCCTTGGCCTTAACAATGACTTTATTTCTCACGTAAGTGTTCACAAGAAACACAAGGCAGGAGAGTAGGGAGCGAGGGAGGGAAGGAGAGGTGGTAGCAGAGTCAAATATCTTAATGAGAAGTTGATATTATAGGCTATATTATTATTATTATTATTATTATTATTATTATTATTATTATCATCATCATCCCCCCCCCCCCCCCCCATCTCTACACTGTTTACTTCCTTTCCAGGCTGAGTCACCACTGGAGTGTGACAGTGGGTAGAGCGAGAGAGAAAGAAGGAAAGAGAGAGAGGGAGGGAGGGAGAAAGAGAGAGAGAGGAAGGAAGGGAGAAGGAGGCAAGTTCAGTGCTAAGTGAAATCAAAGAGGAGGTGAGAGAGAATTGAGTGGAGAGGAAAACGAGAGGGAGGGTGAGAGAATTAGAGAGAGAGGGAGGGAGGGAGCGAGATAGAAGAAGAGTGTGTGAGGAAGAGAAAGAGACCAGTCACAAGCCAAGTTCCTGCTGGTAGCAAACGGAATAGCCACGGCATCAAGTGAGTGAGGCAGACCAAGGCAGGTGTGCTTGAGAGTGCACTATTAGTAAATTAATAAAAAGAAAGAGAGAAAAAGAGGAAGACAAAGAAAAAAAACAAGGAAGGTGAGGAGAAACAGGTGAGGGAAGCGTAGTGGGGTCAGTGTGGGTGCCGCTGACGAGGAAGCACCTGGTTCGGCGCTGACCTGCGAGTCGCAATGAATGACCCCAATGACCCAGTCGTGGTGAAGGAGGGCTGGGTCCAAAAGAGAGGTGAGTGTCCAAGGAGCCTTATCTACACTGTGTAGTGCAAGTGTGTGTGTGTGTGTGTGTGTGTGTGTGTTTGTGAGAGAGAGACAGGTCCAAAATTTTTTGGATCAACAGTCATGAATGTGGATGTGTTCACAAATTGATTTGCATGTTCTGGGTTTGTATATGGCTGTATCCGCATCTTGAACACTAGTTGTATTGTATGTGTACTGTATGTGTAAGTCACAAAATTTGGTTATAGTATGTATGGGGACCATACATCACAGGTACACTTCAACAGTTTCATGTATGTTTCTGAGTGTATCCGCAAGGAAACAGAATTTTCACAGTAGATTAAAACTCTGGAGTGTCTGTGTGTGTAAATAACACAGTAATATAGGAATGAATAAATGTGTGTAGCTTGTCTAATATTTTTTACCATCCTATTGTTTTGTGTGTACATGTTTGCCAGCCTGCATGCATGTCAGTGGGTGTGGGCCAAGAGCAGACATTTTGGCTCAAACACTTTCTCTCTTTGCTCTCGGTCTCTTTACTCCTCATAGGAGAATATATCAAGAACTGGCGACCGCGATACTTTCTGCTCAAGACGGATGGATCCTTCATCGGATACAAGGACAAGCCACAGGACATGGACCTTGCCTACCCACTCAACAACTTCTCAGTGGCCAGTGAGTTTGCCAACTTGTAACCGCCATGTAGACGCCTGCTGTTCCCATGGTGTCAAGCCGTAGTATGCTGTAGTTTAGCCGTAGTATGTATCCTGTTGTGCCAGTGCACTTAATGGGTTGGTTGAGGATAGGCCACTGTGGCAGTACTTGCTGTGCTGGGTATGTCATGTGCTGCACGTGTGACTGCGCCGGCGGAGTCATCCAGGGAAGTCATCGTGACCCATGTAGAAAAAGAATTAAACCTAAAACCTCACAAACACTCTGTGCTCTTGAACCCTAGGCTGGTTATTTAAAGGGATAGTTAGTTTTTTAACACATTGAGCCCCTTTCACAGGTTGTCTAAAATGAAATAAAGTGGTTGATCTGGCTGGAAAATCTTGATGATGGCTCTTGTCTCGGCTATTTGGGAAATATAGAATCGCCTCTTTCGATGTCAACCACTTTATTGCATTTTAGACAACCTGTGGAAGGGGCTTAATGTGTTAAAAACCGAACTATCCCTTTAACCCTAGGCTGGTTATCCATCATGCCAGCGGTGGGATTGTTGTTTTCTTCTGTGGCGAAACTCAGTTTTCCACATGAATTCGGTGTTTGACGGTGTTTGACACTTGGGAAGTGAACTCGATATTAACTGCTTTCTTCTGCTTTGTCAGAAGAGATATCATGCAATTTCCTCTGCTGTAAAAAAAAAAAAAAAAAAAGTAATGCATTGCAATGCCTGTAGAATACACACTTGAGTCTCACCCACCTCCACCACCCACCCCATCCCCAAGTGCCCTGCCATCTTGTAGTTTGCATCTGCAAGGAGCGCATCCACTGCCTCCATTACTTTACCGTACAGGTGGTGAGTCAACACAGTTGGCTGGATTGGGTGATTTGAGTAGCGTAGATGTTATGCTGTTATGGGCTGAAGTGCCTTAATGGCAGACCTCCTCCTGTTGTGCCATGAAATCTTATTATTGCTTGAAGGGTTTTTTTGAGGACACTACTGAATAAGGTCACAGGTACCAGACACACAGACCTGAATTTTGTTTGTTTGTTTGTCCTTCTCCTCTAGTCTCACGTGCAGTAGTGTTCCATGTGTGGAAATGGTTTGGCAGTTTGACTTTTAAGACAGCCATTTTTTCATCTTGTGAATTGGTATCTCTAATGTCAAAATTATGTGTGTTTGATGCAATTGACATTAAGGTGTGTGTGTGTGTGTGCCCAGTGGGACAGCACGCATTGTCTTATATCTCCTCATATTTTCTTCACAGAATGTCAGTTGATGAAGACAGAGAGGCCCAAACCCAACACCTTCATTATACGCTGTTTGCAGTGGACCACAGTCATCGAGAGGACCTTCCACGTCGACACACCGGACGAAAGGTGCGCCTCTTGAGCTGTGAAACACTAAGTATGCTGCCTTCGAAGGAAAGGTTGGGTGGCAGCAATGCATCAAGGCATCAAAGCCTGCCCGAACTAAATGTATAAAATTCTGCCTTTGAAGTTATCTTTGTCATGCCCAATTTTGAACCAAGCATACTGTAGATACTTCATCCTGCCTTCAACGTCCACCATGCTGTCGAATCATGTAGTCAGCTGCTGGTATCTTGGCAACAGTGCCTGAACAATTAAACAGAAAAAAATTGCATTCTAATTAGATATCTAGCTAGGTCAACAACGTTTTTAGCCGGTGACTTGGTGCCTTTGATGACAAGTAACTTGTCAGACAGAAAAGACAGCAAGTCACAACCTTTCTGTTTTGTAAGGAGCCTTATTGTTCCCCTGGAGACAAATCAACAAGCACATAAGCACATCTGCATTGCCTTAGTTACCTGTTTGAGGTTGAATGATAAGTGGTTTGAGAAGTGCTCAAAAGTTCTTTTCATGGCCATAGAGCAAACTGTAGAAAGAGACTTTTTGCTGAAATGGTTGTGAGCAGTCGTGTCTGTTCACAGGCCCTAGAGCTCCAAAATCTTTCCTTAATAATTATTGCTCATCAAAAAAGCAAAAACAACAGTTCTGACATCACAATACTTGGCATAATGAACAGGCCTAAGTGACCGATCTGGTGACAACACAGCTCAACACTCTTCTTTGTGTGGTCACAGCGACTGTGCCTTGGGCCCCAGAATACCCACATTCCTGTGAATGTGGACATTTTTAAAGATGGCAATGACGAGGGCCTTCAGTTAAGGCATTAACAGTGAAGATATGACTCATAGGGCTTAATGTAATTCTCTGATGCAAGACCTCGGTGTGGGCTTCAAAACGCTCACACCAATGCTTAATGACGGGTGACGTCATCAGCAAGTGTCAAAGAGGGGTTATTTGGTCATCGCGACGTCACCCTCTAACTGTCAGAGGGTCATGTGACGCTGTGGGAATCCGAGTCAGCGGATGAGTCAGAAGCGTCCATTTTGAAGGATGACCTCACTCTTAGATCACAGAATAAAATATTCCCAAAGAGTCTTACTACTCAGAAGGGGTGACATTTTATCAGTCAACAATTCAATGGGATACGCTGGTCTCTCCGATGGATTCAGTGTACATCCAACTTCAAGTTAGTGGATTAGTGATTATAGATGTTATTTGATGTATTAATGACGTATATATTTGATATAGTGTGATCTTACAACTCTCTTGACAAATATATTAATAGAAGGCATGCATCAATGGTGTTGAAATTGGGCCACAAGTTTATATAATCTGCATTTATGCTTTTTTTGTTGTTGTTTTTGTTGTGTTTAGTTGGTTAGTTAGTTGTTTCAAAGGCAGACTACTAAGGCTTGCTTGCCACTAAAGGTCTGGGCCATGGAGGGCTGCTAGACAATAGATCTGATGTAAACATATTGCAGTGGTCAGGGCTCATAGCTAGTGCCTTGTGCTGGAGCCTCTCCATCTGTCTCAGTCCAACAAAGTGTCACTTAACCGATAACTGACTGCATGTCTGTCTGTCTGACTGACTGCATGACTGACTGACCGACTGATGGTGCCGTTGCTATGGCAACAGGGACGAATGGGCAGAGGCAATCCAGATGGTGGCGGACAAACTAGCCAAGCAGGAAGAGGAGGGGATCCTGTGCAGTCCCACCTTGCAGATGGAAAACGTCAACGAGGAGGAGATGGACACATCCATAAGTCATCACAAACGGAAGGTGCGTACGTACGGGCGCTGTTCAAACTGGAAAAAAAGGAAAAAAAGAAGGTGCGTACACATTTATGGGTGCTGTTGGCTCTGGACTATTTTCAGAAGGGTGAACGTCTAGGGCTATTTGAGGAAAAGCTGCCTAACGGCCATTCCACCTTATATGTTGGTGCAGATTTTTTCAAAATATACTGAATTCACATGTTAAGACTTTTTTAATTGTAAGATAGCCCTTCCTACTTTCTACTTCCCTATTGATCTGTATTGGGTTGCCTATGGAGGCCTATGTAATTATTGTAGGAGTAGGAGGTAGGAGGCTTGAAACTCAGAAATTCAGCTTGGTAAACAAAATGTAGTATAGGATCAGCACCTAACAACGATGTAATGCAGGGGGATTAGTCACTTTTCCTCTAATTTGCCTTCAAAAGTTCTCGAGATCTTTT
The DNA here is from genome assembly GCA_017657215.1 of Limnothrissa miodon. Lineage (NCBI taxonomy): Eukaryota > Metazoa > Chordata > Actinopteri > Clupeiformes > Clupeidae > Limnothrissa > Limnothrissa miodon. The sequence continues at coordinate 123,883 of JAGFZM010001735.1, read as the reverse complement.
TCATAAAGAAGGACCATAGAGGAGGTCAAGGGATCTTGAATTGTATAGTGTTTCAAAAATCAAAACAAAACCAAAAAAAAACAGGAGTTAAGCTTTTCACACTCGTTTACTGTATGAAGAATATCCAGAGGCAGTTGTGTTACGAAATGTAGCCCCCCACCCCCCCGGTTATTCACAACCCGATTAAAAACCATCACATTAGTGAGTCACTATGGCCAGTGAGTGTATGAGGGCTTTTAAAATAATGACCGCTCATCATGGGTTAGATCTGATCAAGGCACTGAACAGCAGCACAGTTTGTCATGTGCTCACGTCGCTGATTTCGTCTCTGTGTGTGTGTGTTTTCTCCTCAGACAATGAATGACTTTGACTATCTAAAGTTGCTGGGCAAAGGCACATTTGGCAAGGTGATTCTCGTGCGGGAGAAGGCCAGCGGTACCTATTACGCAATGAAGATACTGAAAAAGGAAGTCATCATCGCAAAGGTGACTGCATTTGATTGATTTATTCATTTGTTGATTTAGCAGCTCATCTTTTTGTGTTGGTTGGGAAAAAATTTAATAAATGCATCTCTGTCTTTGATCTTTCTCTCTGTCTGTCCTTCTTTCTCCATGTCTGATCCCAGGATGAGGTGGCCCACACGCTAACAGAGAGTAGAGTATTGAAAAACACTAGGCACCCATTTTTAACTGTAAGTACCCTGTTTCTTAGCACAATGCAGTATACTAAACCTCTCATCGTTTTAGTGTAAACCTTTAAAATGTCTTTTTTTGTCCTTTAGTCCCTCAAGTGGTCTTTCCAGACTAAGGATCGTCTCTGTTTTGTGATGGAGTATGTTAATGGTGGGGAGGTAAGATGGATTTGTCCTGTTCTTGTTTTAGGATTCTCGTTTGTGGTTTTGTCGTCTTTGCCTACACTTGTAGACAGTTACACACATGACGGGTCTTGCTTTTGATGGCATACAGAATTTTCCTTTGCAGCAAGTATTTAGACCCTAAATCTGTGTGTGTGTGTGTGTGTGTGTGTGTGTGTGTGTGTGTTTTGCAGCTGTTTTTTCATTTGTCGAGAGAACGGGTGTTCTCCGAGGACCGCACACGCTTCTACGGGGCAGAGATAGTCTCTGCTCTGGACTACCTGCACTCTGCCAAGATTGTTTACCGTGATCTCAAGGTACGTGTCGGACATGCTCACTCACCTCGCCTAAGACACTGAGGGCTTCACTGTTCCCCATAGTGGATACGCTCTGTTATGGCCTGGTCAGACTACACAATTTTTTTGTCTTTCATGATTGCCATGACACACTATACGACTTTAGAACCATATACACCGCTGTGCAACTTGGTCGCCAGACTGGCCACATTACAAGACTTCATCGAATGTATTGCTCCCGTCGCATGTCATCATAGCACCGGTGTCACAGAAGTTAACACAGGATCAGGTGTAACCCTTTAGAATATTGACTAGGTCACAAAGAAAACGTCACACAACTCCCGACAAAATTCTAAAATTCTAAAGTTGGGGTGCCGGGGTGTCGCAGACTAGGGCTGTACGATTTTGGCAAAAATCTAAATTGCGATTTTTTTTGAACCAATATTGCGATTGCAATTTTTCACAATAAAAAGCACAAGCACCAAATATGTTCCATTAATATGCATATTTGTACATAATGTCTAATTAAAAATAGAAAGTGAACTACTCATTAATCAGCATATATTTATTCAAGAGAATATATTGTTGCGTTGAACCCCAATCCTTGTTTAACCTAGTGCAGAGTGTAGCTAACAAACAAGTCTATGCATTAAGTTTTTAAGTAGTTACAAAACCCAAAAAATTGCGTGCCTCTGCGATTTCGAAATTGCGCTTTTCAAAATTGCGATTATATTTCAAATGCGATTAATTGTCCAGCCCTATCACAGATGACAAATCGCAGGTCGTGAAGTATGTCACATTACTCGACTCACTCATGTTCGATGTCATGCCTGAGCATTCAGAATCGGATACGATGCAGTGAATTTCTTGTACACAAGAAAATTCGGGGCAAAATCGGGCTGAAATTGTGCAGTGTGACCAGGCCATTAGTGAGTCGGGTGATTATGGTGGCGGTTATGATGTTGTTTAAGGTCATTATGACATTAGTGACTGTATTTATGGTTATGGTATTGATATGATGTAGATCAGGCCTATTCAATTGGTGGCCCATGGGCCACGTGTGGCCCAGACGATGCTCCAGCCATAAAAGTAAAACGCCATTCACGAGCCTCCAGAATGTAATTTAATTGTTTTATAGTTAAAGTTTGTGCCGATTTAAATAGTGTCATTACCACTTGTTAATGACAGCTGGAAATGTCCGGCCCAACTTAAGATCTTGGTTTTGAAATGTGGCCCAAATTAAATTTTAATTGAATAGCCCTGATGTAGGTGATTATTATGAAGTTGGCGGTGGTGATTTTTATGTCAGTGATGACTGATAACTGTGATGATGGTGGTGCTGACTGTGAGCCCTGTGACTTCCCCCACAGCTGGAAAACCTGATGCTGGACAAAGACGGGCACATCAAGATCACAGACTTCGGCCTCTGCAAGGAGGGCATCACGGACACGGCGACCATGAAGACCTTCTGCGGCACCCCAGAGTACCTGGCCCCTGAGGTAAGGGGAAGTCTGTGATGGTGATGATGCAGAAGATCTGGTCAAAGTTCTTATGTCAACTCAACACACACAGTGATGTCACACAAGTGCCTGTAGCTTGTCCACCATATTTGAGTCGGAGTGATTTTACCTAACAGATTTCTTGTCACACACACACAGTGTTATCACAGGGTTCTTATAGTCGGTTTACAAAATCATGTATGGAATGCTCTGGTAGAATATGACTATGCATTGATTGGATGTTTCTACAGAGCTCAATTGTATTTGTGCCATTTGTGTGTGTGTGTGTGTGTGTGTGTGTGTGTGTGTGTGTGTGTGTGTTGAACTTCCAGGGCTCCTACGTTCTCTGTAAAAGTACAGAATTTGATTTAAGCATTTTACAGGTCTAGCATGGAAAATACAAAAGAGGATATGATTATCGTTCAACTACTTTAGCATTACTCTTCTCTCTTAAAGCCCCAGTGGACTCTGTACATAATGTGTAAACAGAACCTTGATTGATGAAATGTCACATGGCCAAACTAGCAGAGCAAATATTTCCCAAATGGATGATTTCTTTTTCCCCATCTGTTTTCTCGTCACCTCAAGCATCTATGTGTGAAAAGTCACATCATTGCATCATCTTCGCACATTTAATCAATAATATATTTACGCATATATATGACAGCTATTTGCATTTTATACGCTAGAAATGTTTGTGTTTAAAAGGCAATAGTAGCAAAACTGGCTCGAGCTAATATTCCAACAGGAATATCATTAAAATCGTTGTATGACCCAAATCAAATGGAGCGCTAAATTCCGATCAGCCTGCGCAACACTGGTAGGAACCATGAACCTGTATACATGGCTCATTCAAGTGCAGGAAATGAATCACTGCTGTGTGTGTGTTTTATTGTGTATTTACAGTATATTGTCCTTGCAGGAAAATAATCAGTTTGGCTACACTGTGCACTGATGACGTCTCTGTGCAGTCATATTTGCGTGTGGGTGTGTGTACATGCATATTGAACGTGTTGTATGTACAGTGTCATAAACTGATTGTGTCTCTGTGTTGTCATGTAGTGTGTGTGTGTGTGTGTGTTTGAACCACATGTACCCGTCGTGACTGCTGATGATAACACATGGAAGTAAATGCCGTAGTTTGGAAGCAATCAAACTCATATTTGTAGTGTTCTATCTATCCTAACTAATTCCATGAAATACGTCCACCAATATTTGTCCAAATAAAAGTATTAAATGTGTGTCTCCCCCTCCTTAGGTGCTGGAGGACAACGACTACGGGCGTGCGGTGGACTGGTGGGGTCTGGGCGTGGTGATGTACGAGATGATGTGCGGTCGGCTGCCCTTTTACAACCAGGACCACGAGAAGCTGTTTGAACTGATCCTCATGGAGGAGATCAAGTTTCCCAGAACCCTCTCTGCCGACGCCAAGTCCCTGCTCGGAGGGCTGCTCATCAAAGACCCCAACAAGAGGTGCGCACCCACAGACACCTTCACTTTTATTGTTGATGATTGTGATATATTGTGATATCTAAATAATCATGACCCCACTAACCCCATTGGAAATTCTGCCCCTGGGCATAGTATAGTGCATTTACTTCCATGGTATTTACTGCGGTGGCCACACATGGTAGAATGAGATTTGATCGCTGCACTGAAGGTTTTTTCTTTTACTTAATTGTCATTTTTTTAAGGCATAATTTTTTAATGAGTGATATTGACATGGCACAGGTCACCAATCTTTTCGGTTTATATTCTAACCTTGCATACATGTGGCCTTAGAAGTCTGTATGTGCGTTTTAAAAGAAGCAAAACATTCTAATTAACTTTTACAAAAGTCAAACCTGTTTTGTAAGTCTTCCTGGCTTTACAGGTTGTTAAACAAAATCAAGCTCCACTTGGAGAAGCAGTGGAAGTAGAATTCAAAGTCATTATTATTGCCATGGAAACGGTCTGGAACATTCCACTGACCAAGTGTGTGTTTCTTGCAGACTTGGTGGAGGCCCTGATGATGCCAAGGAGATCATGATGCATAGCTTCTTCAGTGGACTTGACTGGCAAGATGTCTATGACAAAAAGGTTTGGAGTGTTTTGTTTAAAAAAAAAAAAAAAAAAGATCTATTGTTAATTGTTTATTGTATTGTTTTTGTATTTAATTATTGTTTTGCATTTCTTTTGTACACTTAGTAGTGCCACTATATGCATATGTAGTATTTTGACAATATAAAAGTATACTGACAATTACATCTTGACAATTTAAATATCTATTTCTAAATGAAACTTCTGATCCTCCCCCTTCACCCTTTGCAGTTGACCCCGCCCTTCATGCCCCAGGTATCTTCTGAAACAGACACTCGCTACTTTGACGAGGAGTTCACGGCACAGACCATAACCATCACTCCTCCGGAGAAGTGTAAGGCCCTCTCAACGCCACTTGTTCATTTACATTAATCTCTATGCATTTACATTAACCTCTATGCATTTAGCAGACGCTTTAATCCAAAGCGACTTACAAAGGACGATAACAATCAAGCTACATAGTAGTGCATGGTAGTGGAGTCCAGTGCAGTGCAGTGAAGGTTATCCAAGTGCTAGGGCTGAAGGTGTTCTCTGAATAGCTAGGTCTTCAAGAGCTTTTTGAAGGCATACAGAGACGCCCCTGTCCTGATTGTGCTTGGTGTTCCTTCAGTTCCCACTTCACAGCACTAGTGCATTGCTAGTGTGTATGTCACTGTCATGGTTAGGATAAATACTATAGGAGGCCAGATATATGTGTATATATGTACTTATACATGCCAAATTAAACAATCCCCCTATTTCTCTGTGCGCTCACCGTGGATTAATGGAACCTTTGTGCTGTGTTGACAAACAGAAAGTCTTATCTAAAAGCCTAGCACCTTACATGTGTGTTTCAGAGGTACTCATGCTTTGATCTCTCTCTCTCTCTCTCTCCTCAGTTGATGAAGATGGAATGGATTCCGCTGACAATGAGCGAAGACCACATTTCCCACAATTCTCGTACTCAGCTAGCGGACGCGAGTGATTGATCCCGGGCCCTTCTTACAGGAAAATACGTAGCCATGCTAGGAAAAGTCTCCCCTCTTTTCTCCTTCTCTGTGCTTGCTTATCAACCAGGGAAATTTTTGTTTTGTTTTGCTTTTATTTTATTTTTGTTTAATGTGTATGTATGTATATATATATTTTTTGTTGTCGGTTCAGTTAGTGGGACTTTAAAAAGGGGGTTTTGCACAGTGGGATCGACTAAGAGTAGTCCAACCCACAAAAAAAAAGAAAAAGGAAAAAAAAAACTGACTAGAATTATTGTGACATTTTTCAGCATTTGTTTACACGTTTTTTTTTTTGTTTGTCGTTATTTAAAATATCTATCAGTATTGAAATTGATATTGAGCTACCTTTTTTTTCCTTCTTCTTTTTTGACTTTTTTTTCCCCCTTAATTCAAAAAGAGCCGTATTGAGGAACAAGACCAAATATGTTGCCTTATGTGTCAGATAGACAGACCGATCCAAGCACCTGGGGGATAGTTGTTTGCTAGCTGTAGTTTGTGATGGCTCATTCTTTTTCTTGATCTAGATTTTTTTTTCCCTACTGCTTTACATCTTGGGATCACACATCCCCGGTTGTCACGGCAACAAGGAATACTCTTTGTATAATGGAGAAAAAGTATACAAACAAAAACAGTCGATAGTTAAAGAGAGGAAGCAGAACAAGGAAACAAGAAAAAATATATAAAAAACACAGATTGACTCTAATTTAACTTTAATGAATTTACACTATTTTTTTCTTTTATTTTCTGAAGGTCTATAAATCATAAAGCAGATTTTTTTTGTTACAGGACGAACACATTCACATGCATATAAAACATACAAGATACCAAGAACCAGACAGCACTCAGGTCAAAAACAAAACTCAGAACACTACACCAGACCAGAGAGCAATGCAACATCTTTCCTACAGGTAAACTCTCTCTCTCTCTCACACACTCTCTCTCTCTCTCTCTCTCTCCATTTTCATCCATGACGGGGAGATCCACTCAGTATCACTGTTACACTTTGCTACACTAATTATAAAATGAGTTAAGTCTTGGCCTTTTGAGAAGACACACTAGAGACGTCAAATACAGATATTGAGAGACTATGGCAATTCTTACGTTTATATGTATGGGGAGCGCATGTTACTTCTTTCCCCACTTGTTTTCAGTTTTAGTGTCCTCAGGGGGAGGCACTCCTCTGAACACACAGGTCAGACACTCACCAGTTGGCATGGAAGAGAAAAAAAAATAGGGAAATAGATTTGTAAAGGGGTGTGTGTGTGCGTGTGAGATCATCATGCCAACTCTGACAGACACTGAGCCATGTCATTTCAGAGTTGGAGGGTGGGGGTGTTTGGGGGAGGGGAAGGGGGGTTTGGGATGGGATGGGGGTGGTACACGGGATTGCGGGACACAGGGAGTGATCGCAAACGTGGGACTGAGCAAAAAAAAACAAAACAAAAAAAAAAACACCCAAGACATTCTTTCCTCTTAATTTCCCTTTTTTATTTTGTTTGGTGATTGGTAATGTAAATATGCAATGGCTTTTTTTTCCATGTTTAGTCTTGGTCAAAAGTTTTTTTTTTTTTAAGCAGACAACTAGAACAAGAAAAAAGGACAAAAAAAATATGCGTGGCAATTTTTTTTTTTTTTTTTAATTTCTTTTCAATTTGTGTGACTGTGTTGTGTGAATACCCGGCTGATAAAAGAACATGTATACAAAACAAAACAATACATTAATATGTTTAGGGTCGGGAGGGGATTGTAAGAAAAGACCAGAACAAAATACGCAGTGTGTCTGCATACATTGCCAGAGAGTGGGGGTGAGGACGGGGAACCAGACTGAAGGAAACAAAGAGCATTAATACAGGAGGCTCCTCATCCGTTTTTTTTTGTTTTGTTTTGTTTTTTTGAGATGTTTTTTGTGATTTTTACCATGAAAATGAAGCCAAGGTTCCACCCCTGCCTCCACCCACCCCCCTCAGCCTCACTCCAGCGCAAGCCCGTCCTTCCCTCCGGTAACTTGGGGCAACAGATCCGTCCATACTTTGGTTTGTGGATCCTTCTCCTTTGTACATTCCTCCACCTCTGCAAGACATTTCAAATGTCTTGGAAAGCAACCTTATCTACATCTTGTCTTGGTTTTTACCCCTTTTCCTCACAGCTGTTATATTTTTTGGTATTGTTTCTTGTAATATGTTTATTTTAATTTTTGTTTGTTTTGCTCATGCTGTTATCAACAGTGTTATTGTTCTCCTGAAGAATTATCTTTCCATGGATGGAGGCTGTGACCAATGGAATTTTATTTTTATTTTTTTTTTTTATTTCTTTTCAATTTAGGTTCTCATTTTTTTCCATTTGCCCGTTTTGATTTTTCTTACCAAAACACTAGGGCAAGATGACAGTAGTGGTCTTGCATTGCCATTTGGTAGTATTTATTTTAAGTTATAATAAAATGCTCAAAAGTGTCTGTGTGTACAATGTTTTTTTTCCCAGCAATCAAGATTTCAAGACACAAGGAACCAAAAAAATCTAGGGGCGTTTCCCAAAACCATAGTTGCTAATTCAAATAGCGGCCTTGTTGTTTGCAATGCTGTTCTTTGCTGGTTAGCTATTTTGGTTTAGAGAAACGCACCCGTGGTGATTGTGACCTCAATGGAAGTACTTGAAGTATCCCAATTTTTGCATAATAAAATAAAACTAGTATACCAATGCAATCAAATCAATCGTTTACACAGATAGGGAGCCAAACATCAAAGCTGAGTTATTGTGAACTGAGGGTTTATTTTAGTAAAGAATTGAAGATTTGCTCATGGATAATTGGTTCGGTGGAAAATGACCTTATTTATTGGATGCACAATAACAACCCTGGAAATGTTACAATGTGTTTTACTTTAACACATGCAAACAAGATGCACACAGTAGGACAAACAAAAAAAATCATTAATCATTCACATGTAGAATTGACATTAAGGGACCATACACTTTGGAGACAAACTAAAACAAAACATCACCGACTAGATTGTGATCGCACAACTTGTGATCACTAAATTTCTCCAAAAGAATCGGTATCTATGAAGTCTTGTCGCAAAGGATGAGTCGATACAAATTTTGTTCTCTCCCCTATCATGGGTTGGAGTTTCCCCATCTCCACCCCTCCTCCGTGAACACACACAAGTAGGATTTCTTTGACGTGTACCCCAGATGGCCTGGTGCCAGGCGAGTGCTCAGCAAGGTTATTCTGGGATGGCGGGAGGCCAGTCTACGTTGACAGACTGTGGACAAACGAACACAAACCGATCGTGACTGAACCATACTTTACTACCAACAGCAGGTCTATTGTGATTGAACAAAAAACATTCGCTCATCCTTGTTTGGGGTTTGGTAAGGCTATTGGAAACATTTCACATGCAGCAAACACATGTCATGTCACCTAATAACATCACCTATAACAGTATGGTCTGTATAGTAACACAATGGCCAATGACCTTTTATTTAGTGCAGCCTAGAGGTTGGATTAGGCGTGTGTGTGTGTGTGTGTGTGCACGCATGTCTGGCTTATGCGTTCTTTGCCTCGATCCAGCCAGTCGTTTTGACCAGGCCTGTGGACACGAGGCCTTCGCTGGTTGTGAATCATCTCAAGGCCACCCCATGCAGGATAAGAAATGGAAATGGAAATCTGAAATTGGTAGCACTGCTTAGTCCACAGACAAACAAAAACCAAAGCCTGAAGCTCACCTCCACATCCAGCTCCAGGATGTCAACCTCAGTCTTCATGAGCTCCCCCAAGTTGGGCTTGGTGCGGCCAAAGTCCCCATGTACAAACTCCTTTATATAGCTGGGGCGTGGATGTTAAGGACCGACCGTTTTGAACATAGAGCTTTGCTGAAAGTGTGACACCAGAGTGCATGATGCCAGGATTAAGGAGCTTACCCAACTCTGTTTAGCATCGCATGAACAAAGATTATGCCATGTATGTGTATGTGAGTGTGTGTGTGTCTGCGTACAGCAGTGATACTTCCTGGCCTGTATTAAAGTGGTGTGTGTGTGTTAAAAGGATACGTCCCAGCCTGTGTGTTGAGCTGGAGGGTGAAGTGGTGCTGGTTTAGGTAGCTGGCGCTCATGTTGTGGATCACTCGCTGACGCACCGCTAGAGGCCTCCGGTGCAAGACCCTCAGTGGCGTCTTCTGAGCGATCTCCAGACCCTGACACACACACACATACATACATCAGCACCAACATTTCATGATGATTTAAATCTAGAACTTTTAGATTTGTGCAAAATGGTCAGAGGCACACATAAATCTTTGAAAACGTTTTGGTTGATGTTGCTGGATAACCATATATGTGATTCCATGGGTTTCAAACAGATAATTACTAGAAATTCCCCACTGATGTAATCTCTAAAACAGCAGTTGTTTGCTAGGTCAGTGAGAATGTGCCTAGAACACTACTAAGCTAATTTGTTCAAAATGTTGCCCAGACTATCAGTTGTCATTTTGTTTTTTATAAATTTTGATAACTTTATTAAATGCATTTTAAAATGCTCCTAACTGGCAAGAGCATCAGTGTTTAGGTAGTTAATACCTTAATGTTGCCAATAAACTTGATATCCTCCTCGGTTATGGCACTCTGACTCCAGATGAGGGCGCTGTAGCATTTGGTCTTCTCTTCCTCGCCCTCCTTCATGCGACTCATTGCCTCTCTGTTCAAACATGCACAGACATACAAAGAAATGTACACAACAATTACACACAAAATGGTGATAATGCTCCTTGAAAGCTCTGTTCTCTTTACCTGGTGACCATCTGGAGATCTCGGACACGGATTTTATCTGAAGATTTGTTGATTTCCTGGCAAGCAAAAAGAAACACTAATAAATACCCATAAAAAACATCCACAATTGAATAGTAAAATATCAATACTTTTTGTCCCCAATCCCCATGCAATGTCAGCCATGTGATCAGTGCTGATCAAGCATTGTAGGCGTCATGGCGACGGGTACGTTGTGCTACCTCTTGTAACTGCCGGATCTCCTGTTTGTTAAATTTCGATCTGTGTGGGTTAAGCAGCTCCATAGCAAATGGCCGCCCTAAAAGAACCAGTTACACAGACATGACACAGATAATTTTAATTGTTTAAATACTTTGTAGTTTACACCTAAAAGTTACATTCTAAAAACAGCAGTGTAACACAAAACTAGCCATGATTCAAAGTCTATCTAGGATTCAGACAGACAGACAGACAGACAGAGAGAGAGAGAGAGAGAGATTGATTTACCATTGCCGAGAGTCCTGACATCCACGTCCTCTCTTCCTGATGAGGAGAAGTTAAAACCTGAAACACCATTCTCACACACACACACACACACACACACACACACACAATCACAAAAAAATCTAGAATCTAACACACAATTTCAATTCCTATGAATCCTCTTGCATCGTGAAGTGATTCCGACTAGGAAAAAAACAACAATAATTCCAGAACATTGCATAAAGTTAAATAAAATGAAAAATCTCAATAGTCTGCAGTACAACTGCCAACAGCCTAGTTGTTTAAAGGTGCTCTATGCAATTTTGCAAGATTTTAGCTCAATTTCATCTTTATCTCAAACCGTTTCTACCACCCCTTGATTGGCTTGCTGTCTGCCTGCTGAATACATTGGGGAAAAAACCCGGTCTCAAAACATAACACAGAAGCTGCAATACCAAAACAAACACTAGGGGCAGAAGGTTGTGCACCAAAGCAATAACAGACAACGGCCAACCAATCGTGAAGAAGAGGTGGGGGTTAATGCGCGTGTGACAGTGTTGATTGTACAGCGTGAATCCATGTGTGAGTTAGCAATACTGTGTCGGTAAATTATTTTTGAAAAATGCCTGAGGCACGTCCGAAGAAAAGATGCTCGGAGGAATATAAGGCGTGAAGAAGAGAAATTGAGAAGCAACGAAATAAGCCCCGGGTTTACATTGGGGATTCGTTTGAACGGTGGACTTCGCCTGCAAAAGAACTTCCAATCGGATGCAGTCATGCAGAGGTGGCACGTTTTTTATTGGACAGGTAAAAGTTACGATTACTTGTTGTGAGAGCATTCACATGCAAAAATAAAAAATAACAGTTGTCTCCAAAGCCATCTCATGAAAGCAACATTACAAGACGGTGATAATTATACTGCTTATACTGACTAAGGTACGACGATTACACTGGGAGGGAGGGGGGAGCTTGCTCTGTTTTGTTTTGTATTTATGTGAAACGTTAGCAGAAGTGACGTCGAACAGCATCGCATAGAGCACCTTTAAGGTCACGAAATGCTGTCTGTGTAAAAAGACCCAGAACTAAATAGGGCAGAGCAAAATGAAGCTGAAAGTTAAATTACTGCGCACCATTCAATTAATGTCAATTGCTAGGGTCATTATTCAGTCCATGTTGTATCAAATGTTCTTATTCTTTTTTCTACCGACAGCACTTGGTGACCTTTAACAACAGGGCTTTGGATTGACTCACATCAAATTTGTCCTTTCACAAGCGCTACACTAAAACCTGTTTTGTGTTTGTTTTATGGGATCAGGTCATTTGAGTGTTTAACTGCCTCACTCTCAGACTTGAAGGCGTTCAGCAGGGGACCTGCAATGAGCTCCTCCACCGACGACTCCATTCTCCTCTCGCCGTCAATCACCCACGGCGTCTGCGGCAGCTCCCGGGAGAACTTGTTATATCGCCCTGACAACAGGAAAAACACACAGAAATTCTGGCTTCAAGAGAAAAGTCATCATGGCCATTAATGATGAATGTACACAATAATAAGTAAACAATTTAAAGGACATTTTGAACAGTACTGCTAAATGACTGTTTCTTCTGGGTCATGTTTCCCAATACCATAGTAGCATGTTGGTTGCTGTGCAGAGGCCCAAACTATGCTTTTGGAAATACACCCCAGAAAAAAAAAATAACAGCAGCACTTACAGAGATGGTAAATGCATTACAATTGTCCCAACAGGGATAGTGTTTGTCCTCCACAGAGGTTTAAGTACATGGATGAACTAACCAAACCCTTTGCAGGATACATGTGATGGCCAAGAAAAGTGTGGTAACAATAAGTAAAGTTAGTACCTGCCACATATGCAGACACATGTAAACAAGTTGTTTCCTGTGCAATGCACGGAGATTTTGTCCTTGTCGGAGGGCTAGGGTATTCCCTATTCCAAAGAGAAACAGTGTTTTTAGAAATATATTTTTTACCTGAATAATATATATATATATATATATATATATATATATATATAAATAACTCTTCCGATTGGTTGCTTACTTCAGGAATCGTTTGTCAGTTATCTTTTCCAAAGCCTTTACTACTGCCATTCTTGTAAAGACAGACTGCAATGCAAAGAAGAGGCAAAAGAGTCAAACACAAAAAAAAAAAAAAGCAAACATACTCATATTTGTGATATTCATAAATGCATATGTATTGGGCAAAGATTTTTGCTATGAAGTTTATATTGTGTTTATGACTGAATACATATAAAATCATACCTCTTTGTTTTTTGTTGGTTTAAAACAGTCAGAACAAGCTTCCGCCCTGAATATTAAGAATATTATGTATGTTTATTAAACATAATCATAAAATGTACATTGGACTACACAGTCAAGTGATCAATGTTTCATGATAGGCAAGACATATTAAACTGATTAGCTGACAGATAAGCAGGTAATTTTACTTACAAAAAATGGCAGTCTCCATCTGTGTCAGGGTGGATGAATCCAACAGCCACCTCAAACTCACTCTGTAGAAGCAGGGGATTAAACACAAATAACAAACACAATGTACACAATGAATGTTAAACAATGTTAACCCAAATACTACACATGTGCAAACATGTATGTCCACAGACATATGCGCAAAGACACACACACTGACAACTAAAGTCTGCTGCTTATGGATCTCACCTTGGTCACCACGGGAACCCCTAGTTCTTGAGAGAGAAAACTCTGAATTGTCCACTTGAAGGCCTCCTTCACTTGAATGACATCCTCTTTGTCCAGACACATACTCTTTTCTCTGGTCAACAAAGCACATCTCTCATTGAATACACATACCAGAAATAGAATATTGTAGCCTAGAACTGTGATATGTTCAGTGACAATGTGATATGTTCAGTGAGAATTTATGATGGTAAGCACATATTTACAGACTTGGTAGAAAACCCATAACAAAAGTGCATGATGGGAAATGTAGTTTTTAAGCAATACCTGACTTCCTTTTTAATGTGAAGCCAACAGGAATGCTGGGAATGAGAAACATCCACATCAGGTAAGAGAGGATGATGTGGAACGGAAAGAGGAGGAAGGTTAGATACGGTAAGTATTTTTGATGACAGTGCAATTTGGAGAGCTTTTTCTGTTTGTTTGGATATTTCTGTGGGTACGGATGCTTTAGTTGAACTGGATAACCTCACCTCTCTGACAGACAGCTGAGCTGGCAGCGACAATGCAAGTATCAGGTTCTCAAACTGATACCCCTCAGATTTTACAGCCTCTGCTATCTAAACACACATACGGTAAAACAAATGTAGTAAACAAGAGGATACACAGAGTGGTAAACACAAAGTTTAAGTAAACACAAAGATGATTTTTCATTATTGTTATAAAAGCACACAAAGGTTTCTAAGTATAGACCTGATAATCAAGAGTAGACAGTAGACATGACAAATGTGCATTCCATTTATTTTAGTGGTCAAAGAAGCTTAGAACCTTTTTGGTGAAGTCGGGGTTGCAAAACTCCTGTAGCACCCCAAGACACACCACGCACACGGAGGACCCCTCACATACTGACGTGCTGCTGTCGGTGAGGTCTGCTGTTACTGTGGAAACTCCTTCAGTTGTGTCACCATCTGTCTCGTCATCTGTGTCCAACTTTATTCTTTTAGAGGGAGGGTCATCTGCTGCAGGTGTCTTGTGGGCAGATTCTTCTGATGGAGCTGCATTGCTCTGTAGTTTAGAATGGTTGGGTGCACTGCTTATAAAAGCATGGAGCTCCTTCCACACGTTCTGGACAGATGGAGGGAAAAAAATATTGAAAGGCTGCCCAACACTTCAGTGTTCATGCAAGACCAGCTCTCAAAAATAGAGTGCATAGGTGAAAAGAAAAAATGTGGGAAAAGATTCCAACAAAGACAATATCAACCACAACCTAAAACCACATCCTTGATATTACAACATAGAAGTTACATTCATTGGTATGACGTGAAACATATAGGTCTGTACATCGACAACGAGAGGTTTAACCCACCTCATTGGATAACCGATAAACAGACTGTGTCCCAATACAGCAGAATCTGAGAATACAGCGACCACAGCAGCCAGCCTCCAACAGTTTCCGGATGATCGGTCTGTCCTTCTCCTTCAGAGACAACATGATCTACAGACAAAATCGCCTTTAACAGTTAGCATGGCCTGGGGAAGGGGAGTTGCACTGGGTATATTTATGCATTTTGAAGAGGTGGAGTCGCAATCTAACGTTAACCTAATGGGGACAGGGTCGTGATCAGTAGGCCTACGTATTTAGTTCTCCAAATAATATTTGAAACTCCGTAGCCTGGTGGTAATAAAATCAAGCTATTATTATTCAAATCAGATTGAAGTTAGATTTACAACACATAAACTAAAGAGAGGAGCAGCCTCTCTTTCTTCCTTTCTCCTGACTACGTTTGACAGTTCCCGAAAATTCTCCCTGACCAAGGTTATAGATCAATTTTCCCTGATATATCAGTTGAAAGACCTACCCTACCACATATTCCTCAAAACAGAGAATTCTGAAAAGGTATTGAATTCAAGTTACAGACCTACAACTATGAAAGTACACCAGGCATGGACAGAGCCATCGGGCATGCAGTTTATTTGAGTTACCCAGGCCTAATCGCTAGAGTACCTAATCTAAAACGTGTAATAATGTAAAGTATTATGATTGCTGAAGGATATAGAACGAAATGTACATTGATTTAATTACATTTGTTAAACACAAGTGGCAAATATAACCTTGAGATTAGAGACTAAAAATAAAACGCAGAAGTTCGACATGTCATTTGATCTATTAATAATGCCTTCAGCAAATTTTTATTGAACGGCATATTTTTGTACTACTATAAACGTCATCTTCATGCGCGGCGAAAGGGTTTTGGGGTCCTTTCTCTGTCCCTGGCGCACCCGGTGGCTCTGGAAGGTTCTGGTGGGATCGGGAGACGCCGATAAATCTGAACCCATCCTGCACTATTTAAAATTATAGTGCATCTTGGGTGGAATTATTTCATTAAGAAATCTTTTAGGAACATACTTACACAAAAATAAGTAAGGATGCCCGAAGCGATGGCAGCACCAAAGGCAAGTGGAGGCAGAAACAAAGGGGGAGCATATGTGGACCGTGACAAGCCCACACAAATACGTTTCAGTAACATTAATGCAGCAAAAGGTAAATAAATGATTTCAATCACTCATAGCGTTGTAGGAGAGGTTTTTTATTAATCTGTTAGGTGTTTACACACACAGAAGTTGGTTGCGGCAGGACGTAGCATCCCTGTTAACGGAGGCATGATTGAATGGGAGGATGCTATGGTACTGTTGCTAGCAAGTGTTAGCAGATTAGCTCAGTTACTTTATCCTGGGCATCTTTTACTGTAATAGGTTTATCATTAACATCATTATTGGAAGCTGTGTTGTCATTACCTTATCATATAAATAGCTATGTTACCTAGGTTAATATTTGTGTTTTAAAGCGTCTTCAAAGAAGCAAACCGTGCCGACATTTTACTGGCATGTTGCTGCATCATACCGATAGTTGATCAAGGGTTGGTATTAACGTGGGTTGTCAGCAACGCAAGGAAATTGCAGTCAGATAGTCACTGAAACGCAGTGAAAGTAATATGACTTTTGGTAATGGTTGAAATATTTTTCTCCCGGGTCGCTGAACACTGCGGCTGTGGGGCTCATTATGGCCGTATATGGGTGGGGCGTTATAACAGTGCTAACTACTTTGTTTGATTTGACAGCTGTCGCCGATGCTATCAGAACAAGTTTGGGGCCTAAGGGCATGGATAAAATGGTAAATATTGTCCACTTTTTTGTTTTGTTTTTGGAATTGGTAACTTTTGGCTAATTTAATTAATTCTCCACAGATCCAGGACGGCAAAGGAGATGTCACTATTACCAATGATGGGGCTACCATTTTGAAACAGATGCAAGTGATTCACCCTGCAGCAAAAATGGCAAGACCACGCATTTATCCCAAAAAAATTAATACTAATGTAATTGGCTGCCTTGTGTTTGTTCTAAGGGCTCTTGTGACTGATGCAATTGTTGTGATTGCAGTTGGTCGAGCTCTCCAAAGCTCAGGATATTGAAGCTGGGGATGGCACTACATCAGTAGTTGTGATTGCCGGAGCTCTCCTAGAAGCCTGTGCCAAACTGTTACAGAGAGGTAATCTAAGAAGCCCATTGACATTTTGGTTCTTTCTTTACGGCACTTGATATGACGTACACTTGTAATGTGTGGTTGAATTCAAACCCTCCGAGAATTAACTAGGATGAATGGACTTGACTTTCATGCCATTTATGACTCCTCTCATTCGGCTTCACAATATATGTGCAGATGCCAGGGATCTATACAGGGTGGATGTGGGCTTAGAGTGTGTGTGGTGATCTGTCTGTCTCACACTCATCCCACAACCACAGATCAAGTTGGGGGAAATAGTACTGGTCCAGTGACCCTGCCTCTGGTCAGTTTCGCAGCCCTCTTACAACATTGCTCTTGACTCTTGAGTGACAGGTGACAGGAGATGTATATCAAAATTTTGAGCAAAGCCTTGAGCAAAAGCAACATACCACATAGTGAGAACATGTGTTGCTGTCTCTGGCCCCCAATGTTAAGTTGCTTTAGGAGAGACTGGCCCTAAAGCAATTGAGATTTAGGTCGCTCAGGATATGAGTATTTCTGAAAGGCATAAATGTAATACACTTTAGTTATATGAATGCCATTGATTTAACACATTAAACTCTACTAGATGGCAAAAGTTGCATACAAGTCATTATGAAGTAGCGATATGTATGAACTTTCTCATGACACCTCTCCTCGCAGGTATCCACCCCACTATCATCTCCGAGTCTTTCCAGAAGGCAGTGGACAAAGGAGTGGAGGTGCTGGGCTCCATCAGCACGCCGGTGCAGCTGAGCGACCGCGAGACGCTGCTCAACAGCGCCACCACGTCGCTCTGCTCCAAGGTGGTGTCGCAGTACTCCAGCCTGCTGGCGCCCATGTGCGTGGACGCAGTCATGCGTGTCATCGACCCCGCCAGCGCCACCACCGTCGACCTGCACGACATCAACGTCGTCAAGAAGCTTGGGTGAGTGAAACAGACTGACCGACTGAGAGGGTCAGGAGGGTCAAAGATGGGATGGGATGGGAAAAGAGTACCAGGATGTGACCCAACATGATGAGGTGATATATTTCAGATGCATGCGTGTGTGTGTGTGTGTAAAATGGCGACTACAAGATGATTCCTTTAAAAGTCTGATCAACCAACAGCATGCATGATTTTGTTGGTTTGTCATTACCAGGGTGTTCAGTACAAAACTCTAGAAGCCCATTTGGGATGACTTTACAGCAACTTATCAGTCTACCTTAAGTTGGATTGTTTTGGCTGAATTGATTTTACTTAATAGCATTTAAATTGCAAAGAAATGTAATTAAAAACAACTTATTTTTTTATATACATTTCTGAAAATTGACTTGTAGTTTCAGTTTAGTTTTACTTGTCCTGTAATGACTTAAATGTGGCAATGGGGTTTGCAGAGGGACCATTGATGACTGTGAGCTGGTGGATGGGCTGGTTCTGACCCAGAGGGTAGTGAACTCTGGCCTGTCCCGCGTGGAGAAGGCCAAGATCGGTCTCATCCAGTTCTGCCTCTCCCCGCCAAAGACAGATGTGAGTGCCACTAACTTGATTGGAGCAACAAATAGAAGCTGTGCCCATTAGCCCTGACATTACCTCAGTGTCTCACTAAAGCCCTGAAGCCTAATTAATGAATCGATTAATTAATTGGTATTAATTGACTTAATCCAGTATTGATTGATTAATTCCTGTTATATTAAAATATAATATAGCTGGAACAATATGCATAGTCTTTGTCATAGGGGCCATATTGTGCAATGTTGTTGCCGCACATCGACACTCAATGCTCACCCTGCTGGACAGTGGACAAAAAGCAAAACATTCTGTTCAGGCATTGATGAATGAGCTCAGAGTCGCACACTGTAACCTTGGCATTAAATGTAGGGCCTTGCTATGCCACCTGAACTGGTGATTAAAAGCCTTCATATAAATATTGTTTTGACCAGATGGACAACCAGATCGTAGTGTCGGACTACGCACAGATGGACCGCGTTCTTCGTGAGGAGCGCGCGTACATCCTCAACCTAGTCAAACAGATAAAGAAGGCCGGCTGCAACGTCCTGCTCATCCAGAAGTCCATCCTCAGGTACAAGGAGGGGATGGTGAGGGTGGTGTCATTGTTGGGGGGCCTTGGGTTGTGCAGCATAGTCACAAAATTACAACACTGTTCTTGCCCTAATCAGAGAGCACTGATTTTACATCTGTGTGTGTACAGAGATGCTCTGAGTGACCTTGCCCTCCACTTCCTGAACAAGATGAAGATCATGGTCATCAAGGACATTGAGAGAGACGAGATTGAGTTCGTCTGCAAGGTACTTCGCCGGCATTCACTTTCCTTTGTGGTGATCCCACGTGGCTGTGTAAAACCCTTCACCCCTGGCCATCCTCCAGAACTTCCCCCATTGCGTGGTGTCATTGGTGTGGCTTTTGGTGTTGGTCTTAAATCATCATGTTCCTAATTAATCATTAATTGTAATGATAATGAATGAATTCCCTGAGATGCACGAGCCGTTTGCTCATACAAATGCTTTTTTTTTTTTTTTGCCATCTCATCTTCAAATACACACACTTGTTGTCTTACTCACACACCTCACTTGTCTTTCCCCTCTCCTCCAGACCATTGGCACCAAGCCCATTGCCCACATCGACCAGTTCACTCCTGAGATGCTGGGCACGGCGGAGCTGGCCGAGGAGGTCAACCTGGACGGCTCTGGCAAGCTGGTGAAGGTAATGTGTTTGAGTCTGGCCCTGCCTGACCTAAATTAGTACTGACACTGGCACGCCGGTTAGATAGTGAGTGAGCATGCACACACAGGAAACATGCATGCTGCACCAGCTGTCACTATGAGAAGGCTTGAAGGGGTTTGCATGCTTGCCAAAGAACATACGGGACGGATTGGGCTGTTTTCCAAATATTGTTTCAGAATAGAAATGGGATGGAAAGAGTGTGTGTCGCGTTAGTTGAATTCCATAAAAGTTGGAATAGTCCACGTATTACCCATCATAAAGATTTGCCATCTACAGAGAGCATAATCTACAGCCCTTATTTCCACTCCGAGTGGCTGTGGGTGAGTGGTGTGTGTGGTGTCCGTCCACATCTGGTGCAGCAGTGCGACCGTGTCTTACGGACGCTGCCGCTGCGTCCACACCGATCCCACGGCCGCAGAGCAACAGGGGATCATAGTACTGGCCATGTGAAACCCCTACCACGGGCCAGCCTCCAAATCCCCCAACAATCCTTGCTATTCCCCACGACTAGTGAGATGCTTCCATGATTGCAGTCATAAATCTTAAAAAGATAAACTGATAAAGAGAGTTGTCTGTGGGATTGTCAGTAGTTGTTTCTGTTAGTTTGTAACTATGTTTGTGTTTGCTCTCCAGATCACTGGCTGTGCAAGCCCGGGCAAGACTGTCAGCATTGTGGTGCGTGGCTCCAACAAGCTGGTGATTGAGGAGGCGGAGCGATCGATCCACGACGCTCTGTGTGTCATCCGCTGCCTGGTGAAGAGAAGGTGAGGGGGATCGGCTTTTTTAGTTAAAATCCGTCCTGCTTCAGGAACTATGAGTGGAATAAGATTTGTGTGTGTGTGTTACAGTGCCCTCTGTAGCAGATAAAGGTTTGTCCCGTTGACAAATGTGTCAATAACACGACACAGCAGATTCTGATATTTTTAACGCAAGAAACGGATTACGGGGTTATTGACACTAATTCTGCAACTAGACTTTTTGTCTGTTTTAAGCTTGTTTTATTTCCAGTGGCTTTGAATGTATGCTTTTTCAATAAATAAAAGTATTATATATAAACTAAAATATATGAATGTATCTCTACCTAGGGCCCTGATTGCAGGTGGCGGTGCCCCTGAGATTGAGTTGGCGCTGCGCTTGGCAGAGTACGCCCGCTCCCTTGGTGGCATGGAGGCGTACTGCGTGCGCGCCTACGCCGACGCCCTGGAGGTCATCCCGTCCACACTGGCAGAGAACGCCGGCCTCAACCCCATCTCCACGGTGACCGAGCTGCGCAACAGACATGCCCAAGGAGAGAAGACAGCCGGGATCAACGTCCGCAAGGTGCAGTGGTGCAGCCTCTGAAAACCCCAAAAAATCTAGCATCAATTGTCTAAGACTTTGTAAGCTGAAATGGGGTCTTAATCTTTACTATATATAGACCACTTTTATGTGAATATATTTGATCTATGTTTGATTATATACTTGATTCCATTCACATATATCCAGTTTGATATGTAAAAACAAGATGAGTAAAAGGTCTTTCTGAAATCAGAGCAGTTTCCTGTTATAACCACCCGTAGTTAAGTTGTGTAGGCAAACTAGACACTGCTGTTAAGGTTACTTGTTCAAAGTATGTATGTATGAATGCATGCATGCGATGACTTTTCATCACTCTCCCCTCTCCCCATCTCAGGGTGGCATCTCTAACATTCTGGAGGAGCTGGTGGTGCAGCCTCTCTTGGTCTCTATCAGTGCCCTCACCCTCGCCACGGAAACGGTGCGCAGCATCCTCAAGATTGACGATGTGGTACGTAGAGGATCCACTTCATTGATGAATAACATTGATAAATTATTATTTGTATCCTGCTAAATAAAAATGACAGTGAATGGTGAATTGACTTGCTTTTATCATGAACATAGTGAGAAAACAACTAGTGTTGAGTAGCCAATGTGCTGAATATCTAATCATATTAGCTATTAATTGGATTAGTTTTGTTTTAGTGCTCCAATGCTGTAGGGTATAAGGTGAACTAAGTAAATGGTTGCCTGGGCAAGACAAAAACAAATTTACAGAATAAGTAGGGGTTGATGCCACTAACTGGTTTAAGTAAATGCCCCTAATCCATGCTTTTGTATTGCAGGTAAATACCCGATAAGAAGCAAAGGTACAAGTCCAGCGTCAACACTCCTGTCTTGGATTGGCTTGTGTGCGAAAACCTCCCCCTTTAAATGTCTTGCGCCATGTTTTCCATGTCATCTTGCGTAATTTAATAAAAACACATAAATACTTTTTTTTTTGCCTGTCATTTCTTCTATTGTGTTGTCTGTGACCCCCACCGCCTCTGACCTCTGCACAGTAGACCTAATCTGGGGACTAGTTTGACAAGTGCCTCTGCACTGCTTTGCAAGTGATAAGTCGGTAATCCTTCAGTCCTAGTTGCCTGGTGGCATGTCGCTTGACACACATCCACATATGGCAGGTGGAGTGACCAACTTTTTAAAATGTAAAATAAGCCAGAAAAGGACACTCACTAGACCAGTTAGAGGACGTGGTTGCTTGATTTAAATGCAATGTGACAATTATGAAAATGGATTTTAAACAAGTCTCTTGGAGATTTGGAGTGTTTAAAATCCATCACGCATAATATTAGGTATGCTGACTTGCTAGCAGACTTGACAAAATAACATTCGAGATCGGTGGAGTGGAATTGGAATCCTGTCCTATAACGTCTCACTTCCTCAATTAGTTGTGTCACTTCCTTGGATCCACCACACAGCGTCGTTGTTCTCAGTACAGAAGTAGCTACGGTCTTTTGGTAACTTGGGAGTCATAAGGGTGCAGCAGCATCTGAGACCAATCGACCCTTACCAGAGAACTTATTGTATATATATATATAATATTATCCAAGGAATCCCTTTTTAGTAATCATGCAGAGCAATCACCGAAACAATATCATCGTTACCTCGTGTCTCAAAACGCCGGTTGACCCGCACACCAAAGCGCCACTGGCTTTGTATGAACGGGAAAGAGCTCTTCCATATGCGTCGAAGGGACAAATGGATAACCGAGATTATGAAAAAGAGGTAACTAAATATGCAAGTTGGTCATTAGAACAGTTTTGTCTTTTGTAACAGTCCATGTTTGTAACCACCTGTAGTTGTCACGTGACGCCAGGAAGTGGGCAAACTGTTTTTGAGACTGTGTTGTTAAGGTTACTAGTTAATAAGTCTGGAGAATGACACTAACGTTACAAGGTAACGTTTGAGCGTATTTATGCCTGCATTTGTAGTTTGTTCTGAACTCCCTGCTCATTTAAATTCATCAGCGCGGTGTGTGTTTGTTTATGTGTGCGTGAAATGAGACTTCTCTTGAGTCTGCTTAATTAGGCTATATGATCAACTGGATGCAACTTGCCCTGGTTTCAGCTTTTGGATCCTGTTAGTAATTGTAATACAAACAAACGTCAGAAGACCTTTACTATGATTTACCCAAGTCTATGTAGAATTTGCAAAGACAACTGCTCCTAGAGGGATTTACCTGCCATATGGCTTTCCAGGCTCACGTAGCCTAGAGATAATAGGCTTAAACTGTAGGTTGCATGACTTCTTCATATTGTTGAAAGTATCACTCATCACAGTAATTCAAACCTGTTTTGTACATGGCTGTGCTATCTTGCGTGTCAATAGGTCGGCCTAAATAGGCCTTAAATATCCCCTACATTTAATGACTGATCATCACTACACATGATTTGTAACGGACCCATATAGATTAACAAAGCCATACACGTTCAAACCTCTTGTCTGACCACGTGGAACGAATCATTCATTGGTGGCTAATGGCAACAAAACAAACACATTTCACTGTATTCTCACATAGGCCTAATTTATCATGTTTAGTTTTTTCAAGAGACATTTTACTGTGATTGCATTAGTATAATAGTATTAATAGTAATAGTAATTAGTATAATAATAGTATTTTTAATTAGGACTGAGTGATCACTTTCCTGCTCATTGCCTTTTAAATTCTCATTTCCTTTATAGGAGAAGTGTTGAATATTTCCATGTAAATCTTTTTCATCTTTTTTGTTGTGAATCAGTCCATAGTTCATTTTGTACTGTCAGTAGGAGAAAAAAAAAAGAACTAAAACAATTATTAACATATATGGAATAGTGAAGTGGCAACTGACACAAAGTCAATGGGGCATAGTGAGTTTATTTCACTCTGCTATATTCAACTAACATTATGTATCATCTTGTAGTTTGGTCTATGTTGCATCAAATATTCTGGTTATTTTTCCTGTAGACAGCATTCATTGACCTTGAACAACAAGGCTATGGATTGATTCACAACAAGCTTCTTTGACTAATCCATCCTCCACTCCTCTGTCTAAGATGGAGTATGATTCCGACTCTGATGGGGTGCCAATGGATGACTCTCCGGGGAAGGGTTCCCCACTCCTTATTAAGGACTACCGGGTGACGGGTGACCACATTGACCTCCGTGAGTTTTACTTCTCCAATGAGGAGTACTATCGGAAGCTGGAGCAGCTGAAGAAGGCTCACCTGCACACTATGTCTCAGCTGGAGCAGATGTATCGTAAGAAGCTGGAACTCAAAGGGCCTGGAGCTGGGGATAAGACGGAACATGCTCACCAGTGAGTACCACAATAATAATAAATAATAGTAAAATAATATATTGATGATAATAAAAACAATATAAAAATATGATAATAAAAAAAATAATATATTGATGATAATAGTAGGGAGTGCGTCAGAAGACTTGGTGTGTATGTAACTTTGTGTGTTATCTGCATAGTGGTGTTAAGTTTAGCCCATAATGGCATATCATGTGGCCAAGTCTAGGCAGCTTAATAAAAGGTGGCAAGCTGTGGAAGGCTGCAGTGAAGTCAAGTAGAATGAGTATACTGAGATGTGCAGTGTCAGCTGCTAACAGCAGGTCTTTAACAACCATAACCAGTGCAGTTTGTATATCGCCCTAAACCCAGATTGATACAGACTCCAGACTTCCACAGATCACACAGGAGATGCTGTTTTGAGAGCCTGAGGGAAAGTGCCGATTGAAGGGGAGGAGTTTATGTCTGGACCAGCAGGGGGCCGAGAGCCTGTTAGCAGGTCTCGACCAGCGGGTTGGGCTTGGGCTCAGGGAGGCAGGTGGTAGGCCGGGCCAGGATTTAGTTAGCCACAACGCTCATGGACTAGTGAGAAAGAAGGGAAGGATCCAGTTGGTGGTGGACAGGGAAAGGAAGTATTTTTATTGTTTATGCTACTTTCTTATAGAACCAATTTTGTTGTGGAAAAAAATCAAGGGATTCAAGGAACACAGGTCAATTGAAGGAATTAGTTAACTGCTAGGAATGACCTGTCAATTCTGTGCAGGGGCTTCATAAAAGGTGGCCACAATCTACAAATTCAGGGCCTCAGCAGCAAGTGGAAAAATACTAAAAAGGCTTGTGATTGGTCACAACAAGTGCTACAGTTTTGCACAATGGCTGAAAGACTTAAGTTCTTTTACCTGTGCAAATGTGTGTGTAGACCATGTGAAACATATAGAAGTGATGCTTTATATTGTCTGTTTATGATTTATATAGTACATTATTACTGTAAGACAGGGGAATTACTTGAAATTGGGGTGTCATCTAGGTGTGTTGAACTGAGCTGATTAGATTGACAACATCTAGTTTTTCCATTTGAGCTTTGAGAAACATATGGTCAAGGGGAGGGGATAGCAGTGACTCTTATCTTGTTTGTTTGTTCACAGGATGCACAGAGGAGGGTGCAGCTTAGTGGCACCAGGGTGCCGGCTAAAGAAGTCTCAGTCCGCCCACGAGTTGGGCCTCGCGTCCAGGTTGTCTGATGATGATGATGATGATGATGATGATGAGGAGGACGAGGAGAACCGTCCCGAGAAAGGCCTCTTGCTGTCACCCAAAGAGCGCATCAAGAACATGTGGCAGGACTTCTCAGTGGAGAAATGCGCACGCCGTCAGCAACATCGCATGCACCATGACTCCCTCTCCTCCCTCCAGAGCCAGCCAGCTGGCGACGGTGGCCACCGCCAGGGTAAGTCAAAAATCAGGTGCCGGGAGCGTAAGAAAGGGACAGAAAAGAAAAAGAAGAAGGAGGAGGAAGGCAGTGGCGGGGAGGGAGGAGACGCTTGGCGCCCGCATGTGACAGTCCCGCAGCCGTTCAACATGACTCTGCGCGAGGCAGACCGCAAACGCCGTGGGATCAAGACTCGCTCCGAGGTGGAGCACGAGAACGCCGAGCTTCGGCGGCAGCTGGAAGAGCTGAGCGAGTGTAAGCGGCAGTTCCGCGCCAGCCCCATGCCCGCGCATGTCCGCCAGCCGCTTTACAATGAGCTGCAGCGGCGCGGCAAGGCAGAGGATGGCGGTGGTGCCAAGACCGCCAACGCCACAACGCGGCCCTTTAGCTTCCTGGAGCGCGAGCGGCTCAAGCGGGAACAGCGCGAGGAGGAGTTACGGCGTGTGGCCCAGGAGGAGTCTCAGGAACGTCGTCAGGCGGGGTTCCGGGCCAAGCCTGTGCCGCGGGCCGTGCGGGACGTGACGGCAGCCAACGAGCGGCTCAAGGAGGAGCAACTGTATCGTGCCATCAAGATGCAGATGAGGGCACGCGACATGCTCCACAGCGCCTCCATGCCGCCCAGCATGCTGACGCGCCGGCTGGAGGAGCGCAAGCAGAAGGAAGAGAAGGAGAGGCAGGGAAGAGGAGGAGCGGACAGAGGCGGAGACGGCGACAGGGTGAGCCACCGGCCAAAAATCAACACGGACGTGCCGGACTTCGACGCCAGCTACCGGCGCTTCCAGAAGCAGCTGGAGCGTGGCAGGCGCGAGGCCCGCCTGATGACTGCCTGCGAGCCTTTTCGGCTGCGTACCGCCAGCCTCCCGAGGCGCATGCGGGCGGAAGTAGCGGCTGAGGCGGACGCCAGCCCCCGCGACTACCGCTGGCCCTTCCTGAGCTCGCCGGCTGCGTCCCCTCGCCAGCGCCGCGGCCCACCCCGCACCTCCTCCTCCAGCCTTTGCTCCTCCCTCTCTGGCAGCCAGGAGGTGCTCACCAGCAAAATCACAGACGCCGCACGCAAGCGACAGGAGGCCATAAGGTAAAATCAGTGCCTCCCCCACCAAACCACGAGCACTGGAGCATTTCTGATGCTTTGAACCTTGTGCTTCTGGTTCTACCTCCATAGTGTGAACTAGTCCCTGAAAAAGCCTGGCTTTTTACTTTGGATGGTGCTTCATAGACATTACTAAGGCCTTCTGCGCCTTTTGTTGGTGTACTGCAATGCTTTGGGCTCAGACCTGGCTGGTCCTCACAATGACTTACAATGGGACAAGTTCTAGAAGCTGTGTTGTATCGTGTTTGTATTGTATTGTGTTGTATTGTGTGTGTGTGTGTGTGTGTGTGTGTGTGTGTGTGTACAGTATATATAAGCTTTGTGTCATGATGGCCTGTTCAAACCAAAGATTTATGACGTGACCAGCTGCAACTTTCTGTAACCCCTGCAACAAAACTGTAACTATGTTATCGTAACAACAATCAGTGCACTGTCAGAACAGAAAAAACAAATGATTGAAATTACCATAGTAAACATACTCATTATAAATAACAGCAATCATTTTACAATACAGACACAGACGGTGGTGCTGGACCATGATCGGCCCTAGGCAAATACACGGGGCTTACGTGACGTGTGGAGAGTTGGAGAGTAGGGAGAACCATAACATAACAAACATCATCACTATGGTCATGCCTAAGATATTTTCTTCCCTGTTCTGGTCATGTATTAATCTTATTGCTGAATTGTCACAGAAAAGATATTTAAGTCAATGTCACTGCAATGCTCTGAAACTGCAATTTGACATGTTGAATGGTTAGCAACTGTTTGAACCTGCCTACAACAACATGCAATGTTGAATTCACACCGCCACATCTCGTTGTGAATGTTTGGTTTGGACTGGCCTTTGGGCTACCCTTTCTGGAGCCTCTGTTAGTGTGCATGAATGTGTTCTGTGAAAACCATGGGAAAAGCTGAAAGCTGAGCTGACTTGTGTAGAACTGAAACCTTCACTCTAGTCTATCCACCCCCCCCCCCCCCACACACACACACACACACTCACACACATCTCATCTTCTTCCATTCATTTACTTCTTATTACCTCAACCTTCATTATGCCTATGTGCCTGTGCCACTGCTGTCCCCAATCCACACATCCCCGCCCTCCTCTCCATGGGAGACAGGAAGGTTCTAGAACAGAAGCAGAAAGCAGAGGAAGAGGAGAAGAGGTGGCAGGACAGGCAGCGGGAGCGGGAGCGGCGTCTGCAGAAGGTGATCAGCCTGCGGGCCGAGGCCAATGACCCCCACCAGACACTGGCTCAAACGTGCCAGACCAAACTCAAGGAGTTCAGGTACTACAGACGAAGAGACAGATGCTCCATGCATTTAGTTCCTAATGTGGAATAAAATTTTTATAATATAATAGGGCAGTGCAAGAAAAGTAATCGTAATCGACATTCAGAACCTATAATCGATCAAATTTTCCCAAGTCAATTATTTCAATTACTTTCCCTTTTAAAAACACTACTGCATGTGGAGTCACGTGATCCCGCTCCGTTTCGTTATTCTGCAGAGCAGCTTGTACCAAAGACAAAACTTGTCAGTGAGGTATGAGGGCAAAAAAAAAAATTGTTTGTGTTTGCCTTTATCTGTCTTAATTTGTTTTGAGGAGAATTCACTGTTCTGTTTAATAAATGCAACAGATTTCCAAAGTCAATGAGTAATTGTGTAAAATAATCGTGATTTCAATCATGACCAAAATAATTGTGATTATGATTTTTTCCATAATCGAACAGCCCTATAATATAATATATAATAGGTTGCACAGTATTAACGTGTTATCATAAAGTGAACAACATACTGTAACATGCATATATTCCACGGGACTATCATGCAGAATAAAGCTAGTTATAATGTAAACTTTGTGGTAAACTGTTCCTCTATAACTCGCAAAATGGCTAGTTATTAGTTAGGCTTTTACTTTTCTGGGTGAAATACATTCCATATATGTAATATGTAAACACAGTATCTCTAGGAAATGGATCAAATGCAAAATAAAGTTCTCATATTTGTGAAAGTTTGGATATAGAAATATAGATGCTTTTTGAATACATGAAGAAATGAAAAGAGGTTTATGCATATATGGAATAAAAAAAAACATCTAAATGAATGAATGTCTGCACCAACTGTGTTGATAAGTGTGTGTGTGTGTGTGTGTGTGTGTGTGTGTTGGGGACAGGAAGCAGGACCAGCAGCGAAGAAAAGAATACAGAGAGGAAATGAAGGAGATCCAGGAGAGAGTCCGGGGCAGACCTCTGCTGTTGGAGCAGGTGGCACGGGTGAGACTACACACACACACAGAGAGACCATCTCTCATAGTCAATTTACCTCCCTCTCTCACACACACACATTAACTCACACAGAGAGAGTGAGTGAGTCTCTCTCTCACACACATGTTTAGCTGCACACTTTGGCCTGTACTCATTTTACAAATGACTTAAACCCCCTGATGCTTACTAAATGCATGTAGGCTGAACAGCATGCAACCAAATATGTGGGAGAATTTTGCTCAACAACATTAACTTACAAGGTCTATGAACACAAAGTTCGAGGTATTTATGTCTTCATTTTTTTTTCTCACAGAATAATGCAAAGCAAGCTGCAGACAGACGCTACGTACAGGCCCTGAAGGCATGCGGCCTATCCGAGGAGTTTGTGCAAGAAAAGGCTCAGAGGACTCAACGCTCCCGCAGCGAGTCACCCTCAGCACGCCTGCGAAGGAAGGACTCCAGATACAGGTAGGCCCAAGGACTTATTACCACTGCCCTTCCATGGTGCATTTACACCCCCAAAAACCTAAGGTAACCCATATTTTGCTGATTCAAAACTAATTTTAACACATGTTCTGCAGGGACACAGAGGGAATTTCAGCCCTGTCAGACACTGTCAGTCTAAATGGGTCAATCCATGACTATCAAGACGATTATGAAGAGTACTGCGACCAGGAAGGATCTGACAAAGAAGAAAAGCAGCATGGGAGTGAGGAGGATGGCCACTACGAGAGTGACCAAGGAGACACTACTGATTCTGAAAAGCATGAGGGTAACGGTGCCTCAAACGACGACGGTGACCCGGATTACAACGATGACCAGGATGAAAGTGACAAAGGAAGTGACATCATTGACAGACAGAAGGACAGTCAGAGCAGCGAGAGCAGCTAGAGCAACCCCAGTTACCATGGCAGCAAGGGCAGAAAAGTAGCTGAGTATCCAAGTGTGTTTTTCCCAGTTTCATTCTTTATTTCTTCTTTTTTGTGAGATGGGGGTTAAACATGCTGAAGATGTATCAAACAAGATGGAGACATGTGCATATGACATATGTTCATATCAGATAATTGTGTATGAGTATTTCAAACCAATAAATTATTGTTTGTATAAATTATTTATGACACTGTATTGTGATATAAATTGGCGTTTATAGTCTGTGTAAGTGACAGGTATTTTCTTGAACAAAACATAGGCTGTGGCTTGCCATTGGGTAGCGTTGTTATTACATTCTTCATTCACATGCTTATTAAATGTTAAATGAACATATTGGTAGGATTCATAAGTATGACACAATTCAAATAAAGTTTTTACATAAAAATTCTCATCCCTATCATACACACATTTTTTTTGTAATTTTTAGTAAATCCATACTAAATAACGAACTCTTGCACGCAGAAATATTGATATATGCCAGATCTTGGATAGGGCATCTTAGTAATGCACCAAAAAGCCTAGGGATGTGAGTGTTCTTCCCGCCCCATACTTGAGACCAAGGGTAAATGTTGCAGTAATGTGTTAACTACAGGAGTGACAATGTTACTAACCCGTAAAAAGACCGGGAAACTGTTACAAAGTGTAGCAACCAGCCAATCTCCTCACGCACTGGGTGTGTCCACAGTCCAAATTTTACGCGGCGCTATGGGCTGAAAACTAAACCGAGATGGAATATCCCAGTCTGAACCGGTTTCAACCGGTCTTGGGTTGATGCATGAGATGGGAGAAAGAAGAGCTGGGTTTTCACTTTCAAAGAGCTCTGCTTTAAGAGAACATTTTTGCATAGTTAAAGTAATAAACTAACGACTGTTTTGTTTTGTGTATATGGAAAGGAATCGCGTATTCAGTATGGCACCGTAAATATAGTTAGCCTGCTAGCTTGAGGACTGAAGTCATTGGTGGCCATACATAGCAAGCTAAGTTGCTAACAGGGGACCTAGCCGTAGCTAGTTAACTCGTAGCTACATCGAATTTATTCTACGCGTCAGTAAGCACTTACTTGGATAACGATAGCCAGATCTGCGTAGATGGAAATTGACCACATGCGCAGATATTGCAAGTAAATACTCTTCTTGTCAATGATATACTGTAATGTAGTTCGCTAGTTTATTAGGTTTATTGGTAAGCAACTGTAAGACATCACGTTGCTAATGAACAAGAACACCAGCTAGCGTCAGGATAATGCTATTGCTATCGTGACACCATGATAAGTTACTGTCGTTAGTGTGAACGTCAGCTACCTTTTGAAGAATTTGCGGGAACACTGTTGACTGTTTTTATTAAAAGAATTGTAAAATTAGAATCAAGTAGCCAGTGGGCTGCCTTGAAACTGCTATTCTTTCATCGACACGAGGAGTTTTTTTTAAAACAGGTAAGTTGGGTAGCGTCAAGGGTCAACTTTGTCAACTAAAAACTTAACGTTTTTACCGTTTTTACCCTCAACTACACATAACCCACATGTTTGCACACTTTTTATTTAAGTCAGTAACATAATTCACTGTACTTTTTCAAAACTAAAACCTAATGAATGAACCAATAATTTCAAGACATGCCTGAAGAACTGTATAGGAGTGCAAGGCTTGTCCGTCATTTGATTCCGTAGTTAGCTTGCTAACCAGTCCACAGCCAATGCATTCACGTTAGTTGCTAACCTAGTTACAACGAGAAATGCGTTTCGATACGATATGAGCCTCAAGTCAGTGAAGAAGCTCGAACGGGCTTATGATTAGCCTGTTTATGATATTGGGATGTTTTAACATTAATTGTTTAATTTTCAGCATTATACAGAGAAGGCTACATTGCCGCTAACGTTAAATGTCCTTTAACCTCCACGAACTTTGTTTTGGAGTAGGTAAATTTAATGTAAATGTTACGCGTTGTCTATGTGACCAATGTAGAAATAGAAAATTTTGTGCATTGGAATGAGTAACTGGGGAATTTGGAGGCGACTTAACATTGGCCTGTTTTAATTCCACTTGCAGCTCTATGCCAGCAGAGATGACAATGTTAGCGGACCATACAGCACGTCAGCTGCTGGACTTCAGTCAGAAGCTCGACATCAATTTACTTGACAATGTGGTCAACTCGATGTACTACGACGTGGGATCACAGGTGAGACACGTTCAAATGCAGTGTTAAAAACTAGAGTGCGCTAATCAGCATTGTATATGTGCATGACCCACACCGACCGTGTGTTTTTCCATGTCACCCACAGCAACGAATGGCACAGGAAGTCCTAACTAATCTGAAAGATCATCCTGATGCTTGGACAAGAGTAGACACAATTCTTGAGTTCTCACAGAACATGAAGACAAAGGTATGGCCATTTCCAAAGCTTAAAATTTAACTGAAATGTAATAAGAAATAGTGCTTTGCAATGTATTACTTAACTTTATGCTGAAAGTTCCACTTCAGACTTTTATTTTCACACTTCATCAAATTATCCTGGAAGCATTTCCCCAAATATCAAGCTGTGTTGCGCAAACTTGGTTGAAGTAGTCTTTATCCATTTCCACTGTATGCTGAAATGTTTTTTCCCTTTTTGCAGTATTATGCACTTCAGATTTTGGAGACCGTGATCAAGACTCGGTGGAAAATCTTGCCAAGGAATCAGTGTGAGGGTACGCATCAATCTGAGTCATTGAGTGCCATATGTTTAGATAAGACATAAAATTCCTATGGGATTTTAGTATTTCTCCTACATCTTACCCAGCATCTTGGCTCATCTTAGTCCAATCAATCAAAAGTGTGAATTTCCTTTATTTCTTTTTAGGCATTAAGAAGTATGTAGTCGGGCTCATCATCAAGACATCTTCTGACCCAGCAAGCGTAGAGGTAAGGGATCTTTCACTGACAAACAAAACCAACAAAAAAAAAATTTAATTTGGTAATAGTGTCTGCCTGCTGCCTCCTGTGTACATCTATCTGAATATTTCCTTTCCAGATTTAATTTTTTTGCATATATATTCGTTATTGTGTTTGCAGAAGGAGGGTGTGTACATCGCCAAGTTAAACATGATTCTTGTTCAGGTAAGTTCTGTGTCTGTATGTTTACCCCTTAATCTTTTCCCACAGAATCAAATACAGAATACAAAAACCAGTCACTAAGCATGCACCAGTTAGTGAAGTAGAACTGCTGGTAGGTCTGTTGTCTGTGACGTGACCCAATGTCTAATGTAGTGGGCTGTTTGTGGAGAATTCAGATAACACGATTGTTGTCTGAAGGTAGACATCATTCAACTCATGGCTCATCTGTCATGCCATAGAGATGAGGGAGATCTCTAAATATGGAAACTGACTTCATTGCTTCATCCAAACCAAGCAAGCGGGAGGGTGGGGGGTGGCATTGGGGGTAGCTGTAGAGGTTATGAAGGTTTTTCTAGGTTAAAGAAGGATCATAGTATGAAAGAAGGAAGTTGGCCTATAAATATAACCTACATGGAAAAATAACCAACAACATAATCAAAAAATATTTGAAGGTTTTCAATAAAAGTAATCTCATTGCGGTATGCTGACTTGCACACCTCAGTGGAGAATATTTAAAAACACATCCGTTGCACCTGAAATATATTTGCATACTGCTGGTCCTGTGTAAGCTGAGCAAGGTTAAATGGGCAGAGTGTGAAATTGCATAGCTGCCCTGAAGTGGTTTGGCCTCAACCGTTGCCTGTGCCTGGGCAAGGTGCTGGGCCCAAGATGTTGTATAGGTCATTGAAGTCGAGGGTAAGTATTTGTGTTGTGAAAATTATGGCCTTATTTCAGTGTCCTCCCAAACATTTTCTGTATAAAGTTGTTTCACCTCCTGAGATATTAGTAAATGGTACAAGCTTATCTTGGTTTAGTCAAGGAATTATTCCAAGTGCATGGGTTCTAGGCCTGAATTGACAAGGTAACTGAAATGAAACAACTTCCACAATCAAGCCTTCGATAATACAGGTCTTAGGGTGAGCTGGGGCAATTACCACTTAAAGTTGGCTCTCCAAAGGGTCATCACAAACACAATATGCTTTGTAAACATTAGGGAGCGGAGAGAACATACTCTCTACTCTTTTAAAGAATCTGAATGTGGTCATGTGTCCAGTCAGCATGTCCAGTTACACTCGTGTCTGCCCCACAGTGAGCTACCATAACTGAGGCTGTCTGACTGTTTTGTGTGCAGATCCTGAAGCAGGAGTGGCCCAAGCACTGGCCCACGTTCATCAGCGACATCGTTGGGGCAAGCCGCACCAGCGAGAGCCTCTGCCAGAACAACATGATCATTCTCAAGCTGCTGAGCGAGGAGGTGTTTGACTTCTCCAGCGGACAGATGACCCAGGTCAAGGCCAAACACCTGAAGGACAGGTAATGAGGCCTTTCTTTCTCTGCCCTCAGTCATGATTTTAAGGAGAGAGAAGAGGCAGTAAGATGGTTATTATTTACAAGATTAATTTAATCGTGACTAAAATTTTTGTTCCATTTCTTCTGATGGTCATCCAAAATTCATAGAACCACGGTTATATGCGCAACCTTCGT
The DNA here is from genome assembly GCA_017657215.1 of Limnothrissa miodon. NCBI lineage: Eukaryota > Metazoa > Chordata > Actinopteri > Clupeiformes > Clupeidae > Limnothrissa > Limnothrissa miodon. Next base: position 89,092 of record JAGFZM010001735.1, on the reverse strand, counting down.
ATTGGCCAACATATTGGCAAATATATGCAAACTCTAGTTCAATTTCAGTCTTTAATCCTCTGTCTTATGAAGTCTTTGTCAACACCCCTCCCTTCTATCTTTACAGCATGTGCAATGAATTTTCCCAAATATTCCAACTCTGTCAATTTGTTATGGTGAGTAAGATAACCTTTTGATGCTGTCCTTTTATTCTTCTGAACACACACGGCTATTTAACACTTTTATATCACCCTACTTGTAAAAGTTATTTTTAATTGTCTTTTGTACAAAAAAGGGTTTAGATTAGTACGTTTCACCATCAAGTTAGTATTGTGATCGATAGAGAAGCAGGCAAAAGGCAATGTGAACATAAAATGGCCTTCATCAAGTGTTCTCTGACCCTATGTGCCCTCAACAGGAGAACTCCCAGAATGCACCGCTGGTCCACGCCACCCTGGAGACGTTGCTGCGTTTCCTCAACTGGATCCCGCTGGGCTACATATTCGAGACCAAACTCATCAGCACACTGGTGTACAAGGTGGGGCTCTCAACTTTTAAACAATATCAACAAGTTCATTGTAAAAAAAAATGTATTAGTGTATTATGTTTCCATGTAGATGCGCTGTTATTTGGAGGACAAAAAAGCTTGCTGTGCTGGTTTATAATCGTAGATTTAATTAGTGTGTCTCACTCAACCTCTCACAAAGGCGTGCTTTCATTGGTCTTGCTTGCAAGCACGTAAGAAAGAGAGGAATAGAAAAGAACTACTCAGACCAATTCAGTGCTGGCTTGTTACCTTTTGCATTCTGGCAATATGTCTGTTTTTCTACATCTTTTGCCAGCTCTTCTGTGTAGTGTGAACTTTTCTGGGCTCTCTGTAATTGTGTGTGTGTGTGTGTCCCGTCTTGCAGTTTCTGAATGTGCCGATGTTCCGAAATGTTACGCTGAAATGTTTGACGGAGATTGCTGGCGTCAGCGTGAACCAGTATGAGGAACAGTTTGTAAACCTCTTCAGTCTGACCATGATGCAGCTCAAACAGGTATGTAGTGTGTACTTCAGTATGCACTTACAATAAAGTGCAAGTCCAACTTCATTTGGATTGTTTTGGTCTACTGTGTTTTTACTTAAATATAATTCAGATTGCATTCCATGGAGAATACATAGAAATTATTGTGTAAAACAACTTAATTTTTGCGTGCTTCTGGAGACGGACTTCTGAAAGTCTTCAGTTCAATTGGCGTCCAAACTTCAGTTCAAGTCATCCTGTGTTATGTCGCCCCCCAGTGGTTAGCCTGGGAGCCAACTTCTCCTCAATGTTGAATACATTGGAAGAGACTTGATTATTTACGGACGTGATGAAGAACTTGCGAACAAATGTCCTGATGAATGCCCTCCACAAGCCCTCTAAATCCACTCGCACATTCACTGTTATTTCCTGTCTTCTGTCAGATGCTTCCACTGAACACCAACATCCGTGTGGCGTATGCGAACGGCAAGGACGACGAGCAAAACTTCATCCAGAACCTGAGCTTGTTCCTGTGCACTTTCCTCAAAGAGCACGGTCAGCTCATTGAGAAGAGGCCCAACTTGAGGGAGACGCTCATGGAGGTGTGTGTGCACATTTTATTTTGCCCCATCCTACGCCATACACACCCTTTTTTATGCGTAATATACATAAAACATGTGCAGCAGGTAGAGTAATCAGTCTTGTGTCTCCAGTACAGTCTGCAGTACTGAGACTTGAAATGCTCTTTATGAAAAATAGGAAAAATCTCATTTTTGTAAGCTATGAACCATTATTGAGCAGAGTTTTGTAGACATTTTCTGATCTAAAAGAAGAAAAGTTTATCTGTAATGAACTTCCCCTCTCTCCCCCTCCAGGCGCTGCACTACATGCTGCTGGTTTCGGAGGTGGAGGAGACGGAGATCTTCAAGATCTGCCTGGAGTACTGGAACCACCTGGCGGCCGAGCTGTACCGCGAGAGTCCCTTCTCCACGTCCACCTCGCCACTGCTCTCCGGCAGCCACAGCTTCGACGTGCCGCCCCGCAGACACCTCTACCTGCCCGTCCTCTCCAAGGTGAGTCCAACCTCTACCTGTCCATGCTCTCAGAGTGGAGTCCAGGGCCAGGAGGAAACAATGTTTTTTTTGACAAGGGGGTTTTTGCAATTTACTTGTCTGTCTGTCTGCCCATCTGTCTGTCTACAAGGCTCACTCTGTTAGAGTTCTGGATGTCCGTGCATTCTGTGTTGTTGCTGCAAATGGTAGCAGAGTATAGACAAACCAATCGTTCTGTCCCTACCTGTGTCCATATATCTGTGCGTGGTGTTCATCGCCAGAGTTCAAATGATCCCTGTTGTCCTGTGCAGGTGCGTCTGCTGATGGTGAGCCGAATGGCCAAGCCCGAGGAGGTGCTGGTGGTGGAGAACGACCAGGGCGAGGTGGTGCGCGAGTTCATGAAGGACACCGACTCCATCAACCTCTACAAGAACATGAGGGAGACCCTAGGTGGGCAAAGCCATCTCTCACAATGAACACATGCAGCCAGCTAGGAACTCTCTGATCTCACGGTCATAGCTGCAGTACATTGAATGCATCAAGAATGCATTGTTCTCTTGAAAAACATGCTCGATGTGTCAGTGTTAGCTAGTTGGATGCCAGACATTTGATTGTTCAGTGAAGATTTGAGGAACTGTGTGTTGGTGTTGCCCTCAACCTCTCACAAAGGCGTGTCTGCATTGGTCTGCTTGCATGCACGTAAGAAAAAGAGGAATACAAAAGGTGAACTCGGGCCATTTTCAGAGCTGGTTTGTTCCACGTTGCATTCTGGCAAGGTTTCGGGTTTCCCAAAGGTTCTCTGTATTTGTAGACTATTAATGTGCTGTATGCTATGTGAATGAGGCCTACCAGTAACCAGCATACTTGGCACACACACACACAGAGACAAAATAAACGTAGCTCCTGCATCCTTTAGCTTTTGCTATGAGTCACCATGACGTTTCCTCTTGCAGTGTACCTGACTCACCTGGACTATGCCGACACGGAACGCATCATGACGGAGAAGCTGCACAATCAGGTGAACGGAACCGAGTGGTCGTGGCGGAACCTGAACACGCTCTGCTGGGCCATCGGTTCCATCAGCGGCGCCATGCACGAGGAGGATGAGAAGCGCTTCCTCGTCACCGTCATCAAGGTCCGTCACCACCTTACCACCACGCTCTGAGACAGACACCTACTTCCATCTTGTAACTGTTTATATTTATTGCAGAGTGCAGTACACTATTAGCGCAGTAGTAGATTAGTGCAGAGTAGTAGTATTAGTATAAGTACTAATAAGCTTCAGCAGCAGCAACTTCAGCATGACCCATGTACGATGGAAACATATGTGCTGAAGTTATGTGTAGTATTTGTGTGCGTCAAACCCTCTCACAAAGGCGTGCTTGCATTGGTTCTGCTTGCAAGCACGTAAGATCCAGAGGAATATGAAAGGGAGTGGGAGACCTTAGTCGTTCTGTTTTGCATTCTTGCACCATGGAAACGCTCTCCCCTCCCACACCTTGTGGCGCTCACACTATCCTGCTGCTCACGACCTTGTTGTACCTATCAGTGATGCATCTGAATTTGATAGTAATGAGCCGACTGGACAATAGAGGCATAGCAAAGTTATTTCATGAGTCATTTACAGTAGGTGACTAATACAAAATTGTTAAGACCCACTGATGTGGCATGGCTCAATTAAAGTTTTTGCTCTGTGATTTTATCATTGCTGTGTCTCTTTATGTGACTGTGTGTGTGTGTGTGTGTGTGTGTGTGTGTGTGTGTGTGTGTGTTTGTGTTTACACTACAGGATCTGCTGGGCCTGTGTGAACAGAAACGAGGCAAGGACAACAAGGCCATCATTGCCTCCAACATCATGTACATCGTGGGCCAGTACCCACGCTTCCTGCGCGCCCACTGGAAGTTCCTCAAGACCGTGGTGAACAAGCTCTTTGAGTTCATGCACGGTGAGTTCTGAGTCCTTTTCATCCACTACCTATTATAACTGATGGTGAATTTGAAAAGGCATTTGTGTGTGTGTGTGTGTGTGTGTGCGTGCGCACCCCCATTCATGGTCTATTATAAACTCTCATGTGTATATGTATTTGGACAGAGACTCATGATGGCGTGCAGGACATGGCGTGTGACACCTTCATCAAGATTGCCCAGAAGTGCAGACGGCACTTTGTGCAGGTGCAGGTGGGCGAGGTGATGCCCTTCATCGACGAGATCCTCAACAACATCAACACAATCATCTGCGACCTGCAGCCACAGCAGGTCAGCTGCCCAACATGACAGCCAGACAGCAATGCAGCCTGGCTAGCAGCCTAAATGTTCCTTAGTAGGGAGCTCTTCCTTGCCCCTGTTGCTAGTGGGTGCTCCTAGTACTAGCTGGCTAGTAAATGTTTATTTCAGCGGTATATCCAAGTGACCTGCAGGTTCCTTTCGAGTGCTTTCACTACGAACCAAAAATGACAAAACGTACTTGAAAATGTACTTTTTTTTTTTTTTTCATTGTTTGTCATTCGTCATCCCTAATCATTTCCCCTTCATGTTCCCACCTGTGCAGGTGCACACGTTCTATGAGGCGGTGGGCTACATGATCGGGGCCCAGACGGACCAGGCGGTGCAGGAGCACCTGATCGAGAAGTACATGCTGCTGCCCAACCAGGTGTGGGACAGCATCATCCAGCAGGCCACCAAGGTGAGTATGGGACGTCAAGGCATCTTACTGGCAGCTTGGATTAGGCATATGTTGACGACATGCACCTTTATGTGCACCATATGTATAAGATATATATCCGTGTTGTGGTCCTATTCAATTCAAATCTGATTTAAAAAAAAAAAAAAAAACTTTCTAGCCGCCATCCACTAGTGGCATCCTTGTAGATACTGCATGTATCTGTGGAATATTTCTCCAATCCTCGCCACTGGTGGTTGGTAGTAGATGACAGACTGAAGAGTGTAGCATGCCTGATGCCATCGCCTGATGCCTTGTCTATTCCCTGTTGCCCCTTCAGAACGTGGACATACTAAAGGACCCGGAGACGGTGCGGCAGCTGGGCAGCATCCTGAAGACCAACGTGCGGGCCTGCAAGGCCGTGGGCCACCCCTTCGTAGTCCAGCTGGGACGTATCTACCTGGACATGCTGAACGTCTACAAGTGCCTGAGCGAGAACATCTCCTCCGCCATCCAGACCAACGGTGAGTACGTGTTTGTTTGTGTGTGTGTGTGTGTGCGTGTGTGTGCGCGCGCTGTAGTCGATTTATCTCAGTAAAGTCCTTGAGGGTTTGAGGCTTGGCATTCATCTGTTGTCTCACACTCAATGTTGTACACTGATGATTTCAAGTCATTATAGATAATGGAAGTAATAAAGTATTGCAGTTGTACTTGGTGGTGGTAGGGGTGTTGGTTGTGTTTTGTACGTTTGGTAATCCTTCCTGTGTGCTGTGGCCTTAGGCGAGATGGTCACCAAGCAACCACTGATCCGCAGCATGCGCACGGTCAAGCGGGAGACGCTGAAGCTCATCTCCGGTTGGGTCAGCCGTTCCAATGACCCCCAGATGGTGAGTCAGGAAACGACACAGGAGAAGAACACACACACACACACAGACACTTTCTAGAACTTTTTACTAAAATGTTTACCAAAAGATCAGAGATGTAACTGCAGGGTGTCTTTTTGACCATATAGTTCAACAGGGAAATATGCGTCAACATGGCATAGTAATAACTAACATCATAGGTAACACTTTTTGTAGGCATTGAACCCATAACACATGTCTTACATGTTATGTTGTTATATGTTATATGTTGTATGTTATACAATTAATGTATTTACTGCAAACGTATAGAAACCATAAGAGAATGAGGGCATGCTAGCTATGTTTACAGAGATCTGTAACTGTCTGACGTTTAGCATCCCTTTTTTTATTTCTCGTTCCGGTTTGTTGTTGCAGGTTGGAGAGAACTTTGTCCCACCACTGTTGGAGGCTGTCTTGATTGACTACCAGCGGAATGTCCCAGCAGCTAGAGAACCAGAAGTTCTGAGCACCATGGCGACCATCGTCAACAAGTTGGGAGGGCACATCACCGGAGAGATCCCCAAGATTTTTGATGCTGTATTTGAATGTACCCTAAACATGATAAACAAGGTGAGCCTTTATTTAATTTCAGCACACCATTTGTCTTTCTTTATTTTATCTCTGGATGTATTAGCCAATCTAGCCAGATGAGAAGACATTGAGAATGGGATGGAAACATGGGTTCGCTCTCAGTTGATGCAATGCTGTTAAAAATTCTACATAGGCCCATTCTACATTCTACATTTCCACTGAAATATGCATCTACTGCTGGCTCAAGTGGGGGAGTGTTTGCGATCCCAAAAGTTAATCAAGCACAATATGACAAAAATAACATTTTTCTTTTTCGAGATCTAATGGAAAGGGTCTCAAAGATGCATTGATTGCTCTCAATTGACTGGTTCGTGATCCCCGATCTAAAATGACTAATCTAAATGTTTGTTTGTTTTTCCCGGCAGGACTTTGAGGAGTACCCTGAGCACAGGACACACTTCTTCTACCTGCTGCAGGCGGTCAACTCCCAGTGCTTTCCTGCATTCCTGGCCATCCCCCCTGCCCAGTTCAAGCTGGTGCTGGACTCCATCATCTGGGCCTTCAAGCACACAATGCGCAATGTGGCCGACACAGGTCAGTAGCAAAGGAAGGTAGTGAAGGGTGGTATTTAGCAGAAGTTTCTGACCAATGTTACCAACTGGTGACAGAGATTGGGGATTCAACTCAGTTTGCCCGATTGTCAGATGAGCAACATTATCACTCTCTTGCATCTCCACTGTCCAGTTGCTCATGGGTTGATTGGGTGGCATGGAAATAAGATTCATTATTTGCTTGAAATTGGCATTAAAGATTCTCTTAAAGATGCTTCCAATTTTGTTACTTAAAATTCCCTAGGGTGGTAATTATTCATTTTCAAGCATTTGAGGACCTTTTTTTTAATATAAGACTCTGTTCCTTGAATTCCACTAACTTCAGGTGAAGAGCTTGGCTCTGATGTGCTTTTATTAAACTTGCAAAAAACTATTCAAGGAAGAGTAAAATGAGTCCACCCTAAACCTTGTTCCAAATTCCTCAGCCTCTTCACAACTTCTGTCTCCCTCTCTGTCTGTCCCGCAGGGCTGCAGATCCTCTACACACTCCTCCAGAACGTCACCCAGGAGGAGACGGCTGCCCAGAGCTTCTACCAGACCTATTTCTGTGACATCCTGCAGCACATCCTCTCCGTCGTCACGGATACGTCTCACACAGCCGGTAGGTCACCCAGGCGACCGCCACAGATTTGCCAATGTTTAGCCTAGAGGACAGTTTGTCGAGCACCCACCAAGTATTAATAATCGTAATGACATTTCTTAAACTGAAGAGCCAGCTCAACTTGAACAATTATTGTGTTTCCATTTGCAAATTTGATGGACTTTTCACAAAGCTGATGACATAAGAGAGTCAGCTTTGTGTTCTTGCACAAGGCATTCCATTTTAAGGTTAAGTGTTTAGCTCCAGTGTTAAAGTAATGCTTGCATTTCCTCAGCCTTATTCTATTTATTCTGATTCTCCTCCTTAGGCCTGACAATGCACGCTTCCATCCTGGCCTACATGTTTAACCTGGTGGAGGAGGGCAAGATCAGTGTGGCCCTCAATGCCGGCTCCCCGGTCAGCAACCAGGTGTACGTGCAAGAGTACGTGGCCAACCTGCTCAAAACGGCCTTCCCCCATCTGCAGGAGTAAGTCGACAAACGCAACAAGGGCAGTTCTGTAGATGTTCTAAAAAGAATGTGTGGATTTAGAACTTAGAAATCAAGAAGCTTGACAGCAGAAACTACAGTAATGCTCAATACTCATCAACTTCTGTGTGTGTGTGTGTGTTGCTTGCAGTGCCCAAGTGAAGATCTTTGTCACTGGACTCTTCAGTCTCAATCAGGACATCCCTGCGTTTAAGGAGCATCTGAGGGATTTCCTGGTGCAGATCAAGGTGGGTTGTTCTACCCACTACTGTGCATAGAACAGCTCAGTTTAAGAAATGTTCCGGATTGTTCTCAGGGATGGTTTCAGACAAGAGCCCATTTTTAACTTCCTGCTTAATCTTGGGAGTTAACTTTATTATGTGGAGAGGTATAACCATGGGAGTTAACTTTATTATGTGGAGAGGTATAACCAAAGACAGGATGCTGGTAGATGGTAAAAAGTTCTTGAAACCTTGACTAGGCATGTAAGAGTCTTTGTGAATGTGGGCCCTGGTCTTTCTTTACCGTATTAAAATTTGTCTAACACGGTAGATTAGTTCAAAGTAATAAAAAGGCAAACCTCTATACAGAACTTTACTGAATGCCCTTAATATATGTGAATGGGTATAATAGAAACCTAGATAAGCCCAGCTAATCTCTTCATTCCCCTGTCCACCTGTCCGTCTCCTAGGAGTTTGCTGGTGAGGACACGAGTGACCTGTTTCTGGAGGAGCGTGAGTCGTCCCTGAGGCAGGCCCAGGAGGAGAAGCACAAGTTGCAAATGTCTGTGCCTGGTATCCTCAACCCCCATGAGCTGCCCGAGGAGATGTGTGACTGAGCCCAGCCAGGATGCCAAAAATAAACAAAATGAACACCCACAGAAGCGACGCAGCACGAACGAGAAGCAGATAGGCGAACGATGATGGCGCATGAACGAGTCACTTGTACAGACTTTTTTTTGTTTTGTTTTGTTTTTCTTTTGATTTTTCACAAAAAAAAAGGTTATTACACACAGAAAAAATCGAAAGGAAAGAAAACGAAAACTGTTTTTTGGGGGATGTCAAAACGCCCTTTGATCAAAACTGTGTGTGTGTGTGCGCGTGCGTATGTGGCGTGTGTGTGTGCTTGTTCAAAGAGATTGATCATAGGAGGTACAGATGAAGTGGTGATGCGCCACTTCTTTTGTTGACCAAAATCCAAGCCAATGTATAGACGAGAGAGAAGCGTTCCATTGCACCATCCCCTACCTCTCCTCCCCTAGTCCTGCCCCATCCCTCCCTCCCCCCCCCCCCCCCCCCAAAAAAACATATTTTTACACACATTTTATACAAATAAATTAGTGTGTGTGATCTTCATCTTCGCTTATGTTGAATCAATCTACATAAAGTTATGGCATTTACCCTATATATTACCAACTTGGGGATTGTTTCTCTCATGAAGGCATGGAAACTACACTCTAAATTCTCACTGTTCTTTTCCGCCCCTATGCGTGTCCTCTTCCGCCCCAAACATTGTCCTTTGTTTGTTTATATGTAAGATACATTTACACAGGTTCTATGTAGGAGAGAAGGAGCATCCCTAGGTGATGGTTCACAACATGTGCTTGTTTGAAGGGTTTTTTGTTTTTGTTTTTTTAAATCTGAGAGGTGGAACTAGCCGGACCAGTCCATGCCCACCCTCTCTTTTGTCCAAAAAAAAAAAGAAAATGTGAACGGTGAGCATTTTTTTGAAATGAACGAGGCTGCTTTTTAGTGTGTGTGTGCGTGTGTGTTTTTTCTCTGTTTTTGGATTTCGTTTTTTTTTTTTTTGCGGGCAGCACAGGGTGAGGGTAATTGTGGCGTCTGCTGCTGCTGTTGTGGAAAGGGACGCTGGTAAAGAGAAAGCAGCGCAGCGTCACACTAAAAGGATGCAGGAGAGTTAATGTGCATATCGTTCCTGTCTGTATAGCTGTCTTAGTACTATGGGAACATAAAGTTGGTTATTTTTACAAACCTGAAGTGTGTTGGTGTCCTTTATACTTCAAATATGGTAAAGACCCAGTGCTTTAAATATGACCTTAAATAACACTTCTTGAAGTTGGACTTCTGCATTGATATTACTGCAGATCCTCTGATCATATAGTATTTTATCCTAATGGCAGTAATCCTAAACCCTTGATTACTGTCTCTGCCTCGATCTGCTCATAGGTTTGCCTTGACCTCTATGATAGTGGAATGTACACCTATACAGAATTCCTGACACGGCACTTCATTTTTTTCTTCCATCATCAGACATTTTTCTGTTTTCCAGTGTCCTTTCAATTGAAATTCTTATCTGTTTCTGTTGGTAGGTGTAGTATAAAAGTTCTTTCAATGCTGAAAATGACCATACACAACATTAGTCAAGGTGTATGTTTCAGGACATTTCAACAGCTGTTGATTTTGGACGCTTAAAGCAATGACAAAATAGAGCCTGCTTGTACTCTGTCCAAAGGCGTGGCAAAAACAGTATATTTACCCTATAAGTCAACCAATCAATATAACAAATCTTAGTGATTGTATGTTAACCATTTTATATGGCAAATGGATCGTTCCCTTTGGAGTGATGCTTGTAGTGGAGAAAAAACGTGTACTGTGAATGTGTGTCTAAGGGTTGTGTTCAAAGCAAAACAACTGCGGTCACAAAAGGAAAGGGGGTCAATCCACTCTTGAGACCCAGGCCTTTTTATAGTAGTGATCAACAAGAGCAACAGCAAATACCGGCGCATCTCAATCACCTGAATCACAGACCCATGAGCCTAAGGAGGGGCCACTGCAGGGATGGCAGGACTGTGACACTACCTACTGTATGCATAAACATCCCTTAAACTGACGAATAAAGAAGGTGTGGAAATCGTAACAAGAACAGGTTTTACTTCATTTTTATTTTATGCAGGAATAGCATAAGGGTACTCTTGCCCTGTACCAATATCAGTAAATCAAAGTAGTGTGTTGCTTGAACGGATCAGAGAATGCCATCACCAAAGCTTTCAGCAGTCCTAGAAGTGGTCTTCATTCAGATTGGCACTGCAGTAAATCAATTGCTTACATGCTTGACTAACTGATCTACCCAAAAAAAGCAATTATTGTTAGGAAATCTTATTGCATGTTTTTTTTTTCCTGCTTTGTTAGTACTGTGTTTGTGAATCTGAAATAAAAGAAAAATAGACAAATCTGAAAGTTGTTGAACACATTCAAGTATATCCAGAAAGGTACACACACAGTGCTGTGACCATTTTATTTTACTTATTTGAGTTAGTTGATTTTAGTGTCCTCCTATATTTATGCTTTTTAATGTTCTCCCAGATGTCCCCTATTTACCGGGGCAAAGTAGCAAAATTTGGTCTGTCCATAGGAGATTTAGGAGGCTAAAACATTGTTTATTTTAACTGTACTTTTGGTAGAAATAGAAATGTTCTTAGTTTCAGTGGATAATAGAGAAAGTGCATCAATGGTGTTCCATGTTCCAATGGTGGGCTTTAAACTAAAGAAAAAGCTGTGGAGACCTTGGCATTCCACAAATCTATTTAGAAAATGTTTTGTTGGTAAAGCATACATGAGTTGTGTGGAACACACAGCACCTTGTGGCATCCATGAGGCACTATAAATGCGTTCCCTATTCAGAAGTACAGCTGAATTGGTCAGAATTTATGACTATCCTGCTTGCTGCACAAACTGCCATGCATGTAACTGCATCATTCCAAGTTCCAACTCATTTCAGCCCCATTTAGGTTCCAACCGTAAAAGTGCATTCAGATATCCTGGAAGAAAAATTGTCTAAAAACTTTCTGAAGAGAGGCAGTAGTGTGCACATTCCCCGGTGAGGTGCAGGGCAAAAACAGTGGATAGTACTAAGAGAAGAAAGAATGCCCGCACACTTCTGAATCTCCCATACCCTTAATGGTGCTGCTGCAACGTTTCGACCCTACTGCATCTTCATCAGGCAAAAGGTAAAAACAAATCAGGTTAAAACTTTCTGGACATCAGGCTGTGCAGATCTGATTCACAGTCATCCAATCTTGATTTTATTTCTGCCAAAGGAGATTCAACCAGTGAATAGTCAAAAAATGTAACTTGACCTGACATTTTGGATGTTTCATTAATGTTTCCCTTTTGTTTTTCAACAGACATATAATGTAGGCCTAAAGTTTTTTGCATGCTAGTTACCTTTTATTACTGTTTGTACAGTAGGCTATTGTGACCAGGTTCAAATCACCATTTATAACCAAATAACACACAAAAAGGCAAAAACTAGATAACTCAAGGGGTTCACAAACCTGGGTCTGATCAACCTGTGTTTTAAGAGACTATGGGTCCACTGAGACTACTCCTATCAACTTCAAGAGTCCCATGTTTCAGGAGCCCATAAATTGCTCACAGATCGTTTTGCAAGAAAAAAGTTTGCCATTTTGGTTTACCAAAGGTGACATCCCATCACATGAAGGGCACTACATGTATTTGGGCTTTGGAAATTTTAAATGGGCTCTCTGGTTCATTGGATGATGGTCATTTCAGTGACAGGCTTTGTGAAAGCTAGGTGAAATCCTAACCAACATGACTCAGCACTTAGGTCAAACATTGTGTAATGAACTTGATGTGACTAGGCCTGACAGTCATATATGTTTAAAAGTAATGTTAGCTTTAATGTAAAAGGGCATGGTGCCAGTTTTGGAATTTAACTTATTTATAATAATTGCAACCTGGGAGTCAATGTACTACTGAGAAATATAGTTCTTCTTTATTACATTTACATTTATGCATTTAGCAGACGCTTTTATCCAAAGCGACTTACAAAACGAGGATAACAATCAAGCTACATAGCAGAAACCTTAAGGAGCATAGTGCTAGGGGTAGTGCTTCAGTTCATTTATTGATAGCATTTTACTTATTATTTAGGCCTACTACAAATTATACATTGACAGTCGTCAATACAACTCTTAAACCAAGATTAGCTGAACTGGAAGGCAACCTGAACATGGGAGACGCTTGTGGTTGTCCACAGAAGTGACACAAGGGAGTGACCGCGAGATTGGCGAAAATAGTCGAGTGAGTGGAGAGACACACGGAAAGAGACGAATTTTTTACTCAATGTTGCCCCCCCCCCCCCCTCTTCAATATGGCTGTCGTATCTGCTCTTCTTAGTAACGCTCCGATTGGAGATTGACTCGACTCTGCATGATTTGGTGCCTCTGTATTGTTTGTTTCATCGAGATTTTTGTTGACAAGTTGTTGTGCATCTCCAAACAGCCCTTATTTCGTTTCTTATCAAGCCCTTACCAGGAACTGTGTTGGGCCTTTACGATACCCCTTAACAGCCAGCTGCCAACAGTCCGAATTAATCAACAATTTCCAATGGTTTGAGTAACGTTACACCTTCGCTCTTTCTTCTTAATGAACAATGTGTGAAAACTGCGCCGAGCTGGTGGAGGTTTTGAATGAAAGTAAGTAAAGCATTTCTCTAATTTTGCTAATCTTGTCTGAGTTCACTGTGGTTATATGAAGCTAGTTAACGTTAGCACTGATAGCAGGGCTAGCTGTCCAGATAGTCAAGCCTGCTACCTAGCCATGATGGTGATATTCTGCTAAGTGTAAGCTACTCGCTAACTAGCGCATCTGTTTTGCAGTTTTGCATTTACTGATTGCTTACAAGCCGATAGCACTACAGAAATCGTGACTATGTAATTTAGTCAGGCTCTGTGTTACCTGACAGTCATGAAGGCCTCGTATTGCAGTTTGTCAAAATATGAACTGCAGTTCTCACCGGCTAATAACTGAGCAAGTTGACAGTATTTGTTGATAGCCATGCAACAAGCTAGCTACCACAGTACAGTCTTTATCTTATATACAAACAAAAAATGAGTCATGTATATATTGGATAGGATTCTGCTAACGTAATATTTTGATTAGGTTAACACTGTGTTAGGTCTAGTTTGTTGCATTACCTTTCCTTTTGAAATAGGCTGAGGTTGACAGACCATGGTAACTAGATGTTTTGGCAGACTGTCTGAATTATTTGCCCTGACTTGAATTTGTTTTGCAGCTAAGTTAGCATTAGTGCAACGCTAGGAAGTTTAGGTGCCAGGCTAGACATCAGTGACCAGAGTTTTGACATTTTGTTTAGCAAAATTCTCTGAAGTTAAAATGGTTATAGTCAGCTAGCTCGGTACTACACATACTAATGTTTATACCATACTACCGTTTATAAGCTTGTGGGCGTCGATGTCAATGCTTAATACCTTACTTTTCGTTTGTGGGCATTGAAAGTCTTAACACTGGTATATTTGGCCAATATTCAGATTGAGCTAACGTTACAGCAGCTAGGTTATGTGACTTGCTAATAACTTTAGCTAGGTAGCTAGCTGGCTACACCTGTTAGAGACCACACGAGGTACTTTTATAAGTCGACAGCCTCAATTCAATTCGATGTATTTGTATGCCACTGAAATCCTAACCATACACTAGTTTTTGAAAATTTTACTAAAAGATTAGGTTTTCACCACCAAGCGTACGGTGGTCTCCACTCAGCAGTTAACGCTAGCTGTCTTATTGAAGCACTGTTAGCATTGAAATGTTGGACGTGTTATTTAGCCTTGGATGTGGTCGCAAGCTGTCCAGCTGCCCTCGCGCTAACCTTGCTGTCATTGTTAAACATTCGAATACACGTTGAAGTTTTGTGATGTATTTTCTGTCCTCAATTTCCTTTGTACTGTCAGTGAATGTTTGCTGTTAAGCTTACACGTGCAGTTTGGCTGACTAAAACGGTGTCCAGCCAGTGCATTATGATCCTTGTCCTATGGACAGCTAATACTTTGAAGAAAACGAGGCCATGTTTTTTTTAATATCTCCATGCATTCTGTTCTCGTCTCCGCGTGTCGCTTTGCTTTGAACCTTGCTTATTTGCTTTTGTTTATTAAATGCTCAGGGATTTTGTGCAAGTGTCGTTATGCGTCTACCAAGAATGGTTGTCGTGGTGTATTAACGATACCCATGATCATAATTTCGAATCTTAGTTGCTTTGTGTAAATGTTGTTACCGTACATTTGCAGGTTTTCCGTTTAGGTCTTATGATTCTTATAAGTTAGTGTTGAAGCAGTTTGTTAAGGTAAAGTTCAGTAGCGTGGTCGATCACAAACCATGATATTCGGATAGGTGACCTGTTTTTTTCTCCATGCTAGCCTGGTTGCTAGCCTAACTATTGACACGTTGGAACAACTGACTGTAGCCAATCTCCCTCTGTGGTCATGTCAGCAGGACACTAGAAAGTTAGCATCTCCCGCATGTGATTATCTAACAATGGCAAAATGCCTGTCACGCTGAATAGTTGGAGATCGGATAGTCATCGTATAGTTCATAGTTTAGTGCGGCAAAACAATTGACCAAATGATTATTTAATCCATAGATGTCTTGAGGTACTTGAAATAAATGAAGGACAGGGATTGTTTTGAATGTACTGTTATGAGTGTGGTGGACTGCTGCCCATGCCTGTACTGAAGGGGAGTTGGTGTGGCAATCCAGATGTTTCATTCTCATTGACCTTTGACCTTGAGTGAGTGATGTGTGTTGGTGTGCAGTCTTTGAAATGTAGATGTCTGAAATCTTGCCATCATATTTAGAAAGAGTGTGTGGAGTGAGGTCCTCTCCTTTCTGAGTCTTGCTCAGTGGTTGAGTATGTGTGTTTTCTGGCTCAGTCTGCTTGAGTGTGTGTGGTTTCGTGAGGCTTAAATGGCCATGACTCGTTATACAGGGTAGCCTAAATGTAGATGACTCCTAGGCTTATTTTTGTAAATATTTGTTTTTTTTTGTTTTTTTTTAGCCCAAAATATTATTCCTCTACACTCCCATAGTTTATTTTGACACCTTTGTGTTAGTCATGACTGCAAGACTGAGATGTGAATGTGGAAACAATGGACTTGCTTTTGCGATATCCAGATCCTCTTATCTAGGCTCTGAGTGAGTTTGTTTTTGGTTCAGCCTGAACACAATGGTGGAGGGGCTGACGTACAATAGGCAGGACTGTGTGAGTGTGTGTGCGTGCATGTTTGAGCTATGGCCTAGTCTTGGATCAATAGGGGGGTGGGGTGCTGAAAAAGTGTGTGTGTTTGTGTTAATTTCGCCTTTTTTAAATACAGAACAAGGTCAGCAGTGGCCAGCTGCTCAAGATGAACTTTAGACCTCAGGATTTTAAGATGGAAATTTTCTTTCTGTTGTCTTGGCAAAAAAAAATAAGGTTATTTTTTTATGCCCCCTTTCCTCTCGCTCTCTTGCTCTCTCACACACACACAATTGCTTTGAGTCAGCCGTTTTGTTTTAGGAATAGACCTAAGCTGCTTTAATTATGCATGAAGCAGACATTGTTAGATTATTACCCCAAGCTGCATGCCAGTCTGTCCGTCTTTGGGAGTTGAGGAATTTCTGACTGATTAGTAAATCTGTGCACTGGGATACACACACAGACACACACACACACACACACAAACACAGTTGATAACCTTCATTAAGGCACTTTAGGTTCTCAACAGGAGCTTCTCTTGAGGCCTCAGCTGTCTGACATAAAAGCAACTGAGTGTGTGAGAGAGAGAGAGAGGTTGGACACATTAGGTATCCGTTTACAGCCATGCCATGGGGACACATGGCTTCCTGTACCCGCCTCTTTCGTTGGCTTTATTCACAAAAGGTTGAAAGAGAAAGAGGGAGATCTCATAAACACTCTTGGGGACAGTCACCGCACACGCTTGGAGTGTAAAATTTCCCCCCCTGGGCGGAGCCTACTTGTCTGGTGGCCTGCTCTCAGCGTGCCCTTTTAGGAAACCACTGCCGTCACTGCTACCATGTACAAAGTTGGTTTATGACGTAAAAGTTCTTTTTCGGTCCCTTTTAAATGCTTCAGTTCAATAAATAATAAAATTAATAAAATGCAGAGGGGAGGGATACGGTGGGATGGTGGACATTATTTAGCACTTGTCAATGCTGCATGTCGAATCCAGTCAAGGGTTTGTAAAAGTATTTTTTTTTTCAATCTTTTTGCATAAACTAGAAGGGTTTTTTTTCTCCAAGGTTTTGTTTGAATGGTAAACCTAAGTTAACCCACAAACTGTGTACTTGACAAATAGCCTACAGAGTCTTCTCAGTAGTCTGAGTCATCTATTCTGTTCATTTAACAAAGCTACGGCTACGCTATTATGTTTTACCGCCTCTCTAGGTCGACCCTTCCCCAGGTTTACCGTTTCTAGCTCCTGGTCCTCACTTGCCAGACAGGCAACATGCCTTCATCTGCCTTGTCCAAGCATTTCCCCAGCACTGCTAACGTTGTTGCCCCAAGGACAGTTGGCAGAACTTCCTGTAGGGACTCTCAGCAATACGTGACCACTTGGAAGAGTGTGATGAGCGTGCAGATTTTCATTTCAGCTAATCGGCACCTCCTCAGTGAGCCGCTTTTTCTCGGTTGCAGGGGAACTGGGTGACATTTGATGTTTTGATTTATAGGTTAATTTACCAGCTTCATGGTCACTTTGATGGTTAATTGGATCATTACCAGGTCAATTAAGAATCTCGGCTTCGTCTGCAGCACATCTCACGTCCCACCTCAACCCTCAATGATTTAACTAGTATTGACTTCATGATTGGCCGATCCATGCCTTATTCAGGTCTCTCTTAGGGTCCAGGGCTCAGGTTTAGAGGTAGTACATTGGGACCTAGGCTACATTTCTGTTCCTTTTTTCCACAATGGTTGCAAGCAATCGGAGAGGGTGCATTGGTGAAACCTGTGCTGTTATTTTTGTTGTCTGTCCTCTTTTGCACAACAGTGTTAAATAGCTGGAGGCAGGGACATTGAGGGTTTAAGAGTTACTGTGGAGATGATTGGTGGTTGTAATTTATTTACTCTGTCTTTGCTGTTGTCACAGCATGTTGAACGAGCTGCAAGGATGTGCTTGTTTTGCCGATGGCTAGTCTCTAACAGGTGTGTTTAGGTGGCAAAGTGACAACTTTGTGACAGGCCTAGACTTGTCCATCGTGTGTGTGTGTGTGTGTGTGTGAGTGAGAGAGACAGCACGACAGACAAATATCCATAGTACACACACTTTCTGTTGCCAAGCAAAATTGGAAGGAAGTATTCTTGTTTGTTTGGTATGAATCCATTTTTGTTTACCTGTTTTGTCTTGTTTTTTTTTTTTTTTTTGTAGTTTTATTTGCTGGATAAAATGTACCCCCCTAGCCAGTTAAATTCAAGTGTGTGTGTGTGTGTGTGTGTGTGAGAATGAGTTGTACAAACATCCTCTATTTATGCGAGGGGGAAAAATAGCCTAGTCTGAAAGCATCATATTATGGCTTGTCTACTTTGGAAGGCGGATATAAATGTTAGGATTTCTTGTTGGTAAACTACAGCTTAATTTCAAATTAAGCAATAAAAATGCTAACATCTCCCTCTCCCCCTTCCCAGTCTCGGATGCAGATAGCACTGATGGCCTACAGCTGAAGAAGGAGCATGCCTTAAGAGTCTTCAACTACATAAGCTCATGGACACAGAGGTCAGTGCGCGCACACACACACACACACCCACACCCACACTTCACTTCCTGGTTACCCGCACACACTCGTCCTTTAACATCCAGGTTACCATGCTTGCTGTGTTAATTCTGTGGTTTTACCTACTCTTAGAAGAGTAGAGAAACGTTTGATTAGATTATCTCAAAATTATTATTATTACCGGTATTATTATTATACATTTAATTTCTAATGCCGTTTTCATCATCGATCTCAAAGGGCTACAGGTTAGAACAGGGCTATTCAATTAAGATTTCATTTGGGCCACATTTCAGAACCAAGATTTTAAGTTGGGCCGCACATTTTCAGCAGTCATTAACAATTAGGCCTATGACATTTTTCACAAACTAAAAAAATATATTTTTATTACCCTTAAAATTGACGACATTGTTTTCAATTTTGAGTATCTAATCAAAAAAATTTATATTGGCCTATACATTTCTAAAAGGAGGTGGGGTGGAGGAGGAGGCATTAACTAGCTTGGTCTGTTTCTGATATTCTGGGTGCGTTGAGAAATAGGCTAATCTGCCACTCTGATAATGGAATAACACTCCACAGTTCGGTAAATATGAGCTTGTTATTTTTCTGTGACTAAACGAACGGTTTCTGATAGATGAAATGAACATATGAATAAACACATAGAGCAGGTAAAAACAGCAGTTAATGTTAAAATCAGTTGCTTGACAAGTAAGGACCATGAACGATTTTGGTCGTTTTTTTACCTGCCAATTATGAGCTTTAATTCATAAATCAATCCAGAACTGGTCTATTTCCTAAAAACATCGTCTAGCAGTAGCACTGTTTTCATTTAGACTGACGTCATGCTCTGCTGCTCTCTCCCGTTAGCCGGAGTACGCTCTAAACACTTTGAAAGTGTGATGACCTGAAAACAAATGACAATTCTATCCACACTCAGAAAAGTTTTAAAGGACCAGAGTGTACTCGGAGAGCTTGGAGTGTCAGTGTACGAACGCACCCTCTGTAAAAGACCAAAGTTACATTCTGGAGGCTCGTTAATGGTGTTTAACTTAAACTTTTATTGCTGAAGCATCGCCTGGGCCGCGTGTGGCCCGCGGGCCGCCAATTGAATAGGCCTGGGTTAGAAGAATAGTGAAAGGTAGCAGCAGGTAAATAAGCTTCTAAAACAGTAAAATAAATATGGGGCTAAATGCTTTGTTAAAAAGAAAAATGTGTGTTGTAAAATTAACCAGAAAAATCATTTAGAAGAATTTTTCAAATGCTGACACCAGATAAGAATTCCTTTCTGGGCCGCCGCCGCCGCCTTTATTGGGTCATCTCCAGGCTTTTAGTTAAAGGGATTATCCGGAGTGAATCAACCCGTAGCTCTGTTGACTGAGGCTGTCGAATGGTGTCTATAGGTATCAGAATGACAACAGTAGGTACAATGTAGACCGAATTCACGAACTGGCCGCTAACGCTAAGCATATTGGGCATATGAAAACGAAACTGACATGCCCTAATCAGTTAGCGCTGGCTGCCGTTTTGTTACTCGGTCTACCGTGCATGAAAATCTGTCGTTCTTATACCTATGGATAGCACTCAGGAATGAAAAGCAAGAATTCAGTGCATAAGTGGTTAGAGAGTCTAAATATTATCTCATTTATTGACTCGAGCATCATGTCAGGGTGCTTCTTCACTACCCAGACATCATGTAATTCTATGGCTTGACTGCCTCCTAATGATGTAGGACTATGTCTTGGGATTATTATGATGCTAATTAATACCATGGACTAAATGCAATCTGAACGACTGCTAATTGCAAAACTTTGCATGTCCCTAGGCAGTTGGGTTAGCACCTTGAGCCGTGAATCTGTTCAAGGTGTCTTCCTAGACTACACTTTGCTTTTAGTTTAAACGTAGGAGAGTTTTTGCCTTTTTTTTCCTGCCCTTGTTGCTTTGCTCTTAGTCACCTCATTTGACAGGTGCTGTAGAAATAAGAATTGAATTGAAAATCTTTCATGTGCTAAGGGTGTTGACACAGTTGTTGAATTTATGATGATTGGTGCTGTGTGTGTGTGTTTTCATTGTAGTCCTGGAGCTACTAAAATGTGTTTCCCTGTCAATACTTTCCTTTCTGGAACTTTCTCTAATTCACCAGGCCTAGCCTATAGCGTTGTACAGAGTGAATAACCCCCACATAGTGAATGCTCTGGACACAGGTTATAATGCCAGCCTCACAATTTAAATCAACCCAAAGAATTGATGCATTGCATTGTTTAAAGAATGGCAAGGTTTCTCCTAGCACAAGGCTGCCTCTTACGACCACAGAATACCTCCCAGCTTGATCACGTACCCAGACAAGATTAATATTTTCACACACACAAACACACACACACACACCCTCTGCCCCCACCTTAACTAATTGATTTTCTGCAGGAAACACTGAATGGAATTATTTGGCCTTTTTTGGAATTATAAATGGGAATTCTCCAGAATTGCTAATTTACACTAGATGGTTGTATGCAACCATCACACACACACAAGGATCACACACACACCAAGAAAAATGGCTGTAGATAAGGAATTTAACTTTAACCTGAAATGTCATGTGCTATTCCCACTTCTGGAAGTTTTCATTACAGAAAGTCAAAATATTGCACTATACTTCCAGATGAAGTCTACATCTTTGTTTACACCAACATGCTAGAGGGAAATATTTTGAAGAATTTTTGAAAAAGTCCTAAGAATGTCATAAAGGGCTACAAGACATGGCTTGTATAATGCACTGTTTAAGTAAAATTGAATGAAGTTATTAATTTTATAAGTTAAGAATGTATAGATACCCTGTATATCACCAAAAGCTTTTCAGTATTTAATTTGGGGTAAATGTTTTAACTGATTGACTCCTGTTTTTATGATGGCATAATCCCTGTTGCACATTATGACACCTTTGGGGTCTATTCTAGATAAAAATCCCTGTCCTTCATTAATCCAAGTCAGTAAACCTGCCACCAACCCTGTCTGCTCTGAGTTGCTGGCATCAAACAAGCCAGCCGGCAGCTCATTGGCTGAAAGAAATGGCAGCAGCTCCCTCTCTTTGTTGCCATGGGACCCTGCGTTGCTATGGTGCAACCTGTGGAATGTGTGGGTGTGAATTTTTTTTTTTTTTTTCTCCTTCATTTTTCCCCCCTAATAAAGCTGCTGAAAAAAATGGTTGACCTCTTGGATAGCCCTTGACCTCTGGCTGTTGTTCTAGTGTGAATCCAAAATGCACAGTCAAGCAAGAACACCAACCTGGATCTGAAAGTGGTCTTTGTTCTGCTTCCCCACCCCCTCATCCCTTATGTTCTCCTCATCTTTAAAAGAGAGATTTCTGACGTGTTCTTTGATATCCGAGCACTTTCACTTTTTGCTGAGGTTTTGGATTACTAACTCCTCCTGACTCCTTCTTAGCCCACTCGTTCTGGGCCACTTTGGGAATTCCCTCTGTGTGGGTGTTTTTTCTTCCTTTTATTTTTTTTTTTTTTTAAATAGATTTATTTATGGAGCGCTTTTGGTGCACTGCCAAAGCTTTTTCATAAATAGCTTTTGTTAGTTTTAATATCAAGATATGTGACAGCTTTTAGCTAAAGGCGTTTTGTTTTGGGTTTTTTTTTACACCTTTTTAAATTTTTATGGACAGTTAGCGCCGTTGTGATCCTCAGTTTTAATTTTCCCCATGATTCTGTTGAAATTTGTGAGGTGTTCAAATGTCTTTTCTCTAAGTTTGCAAGATTTTTATCAAAGCCCTTAAGGCTTGAAACTGAGCCTGATTCTGATATTCTCTTTTCCTCTTTTGTGATCTCTCCAGGCAATGTCTGTGCTGCTTCAAAGAGTACAAGCACCTAGAGGTGTTCAACCAGTTGGTCTACGCCCTCATCAACCTGGTCATCGCTCAAGTTACCAGCCTGAGGGACCGTCTCTGCAGTGGACACGGTATCCATGGCGACAGCAGCATCGCTGACGGCAACACCGGTGCAGACGCGGCTGAGTCAGACTGGGGAGGCGGGTCTTCACACCAGCCCCGCCCCCAAGCCTCGCCCACGGATGACGAGCCGTTGAACGTGGAGCGGGACTCGGCAGAGGAGGATGGCGGCTCGGAACCGCTCCGAAAGAACCCGAACCTGAACCAGGATCCGCAGGGACGCTCGGAGAACCCCAGGCTCGGGGAGGGGTCGGCGGAGTGCAGCGGCAGTGCCGACCCCCAGGACCTGTTTGGATCCTGGACCACCGAGGATCGGGAAAAGCTGCTCCTGTGTGTCGCCAAGATATTCCAGATCCAGTTCCCTCTCTACACAGCCTACAAACACAACACGCACCCCACCATAGAGGTACGACTGTTACACAGATAACACAACACTCACCATACCATAGATGTACGACTGTTAGACAGATAACACAACACTCACCTTACCATAGATGTTAACTGTTGATGACTGTTGACAGCTGGTGCTAACTGTGCTAATGCTAACTAGCTACCAACTACTGCTGCAAAAGAGACCTTAAAGGGATAGTTCGGTTTTTAACACATTGAGCCCCTTTCACAGGTTGTCTAAAATGCAATAAAGTGGTTGACATTGAAATTTTGATGAATGCTTCTGTCTTGGCTATTTGGGAAATGTAGAATCGCCTCTGCCTGCCTTCAAAATGGCTAGCAATGGGCATGTGTTATTTCTATCCTAAAAACACTGGTTTTAAAAAAGTGCTACTCACCAAGTGGTTAGTCGTGCTCAATGATGTTCTAAAACATGTATCGTAGCGAAATAAAGCTTCCGTCATGTTTTATTTGGCACTTTGTTTATATGAAGGAGCAAATAGATCCCTATGGGACTTACAAAATGGCAAACAAAACATGATAGAAACTGTATTTTGCTACGATACTTGGGTTGGAACATCAGCAAACGCCACTAATCACTCCATGAGTAGCACTTTTTTAAAACCAGTGTTTAAAGGATAGAAACAACAAATGCCCATTGCTAGCCATTTTAAAGGCAGGCAGAGGCGATTCTATATTTCCCAAATAGCCGAGACAGGAGCAATCGTCAACATTTTGGTGTCAACACTTTATTTCATTTTAGACAACCTGTGAAAGGGCTCAATGTGTTAAAAACCGAACTATCCCTTTAAATGGAGCTCAATACTGTTAGGTCATGTGTTTGGACATGATTGACAGCTGCCATCTTTCTCTCCTCTCTGCAGGACATTTCGGCTCAAGAAAGCAATATCCTGGGATCCTTCTGTGACATGAACGTAAGGCTCTCACCAGTCAAGTGATAATCTTGTTTGCGTTTTGGTGTGTGTGTGTGTGTGTGTGTGTGTCTCTGTGATGGACTGAATTTAGCGTAGGATGTAATGTAGCACAGGAGGATGCAGCAAAGATGGTTGTCCTCACAGTATTTAAAATCAGTCAAATGCAGCTGTGCACGACAGTGCATCACACACCACACTTCACACTTCCCATCTTAGTCAGTTAATAGGGTTCTTCACTGTCCTGTCCAAAAAGTAGCAAAAGACACCAAAAAAAGACCCATTTTAAAGGAAGAACATAGTTCAGTATCGAACAACGGCGGTATGATCCTTTAAACAGACAATCAATGCAACTAGTTATTTAGTTAGTTGGAGGTTGTCTATATTGAGTGAACAATAAGGAACAGGTGTGTGTGTGTGTGTGTGTGTGTGTGTGTGTGTGTGTGTGTGTGTGTGTCCTCTAGAAGACCAGAAATGTGTGTGTCTGATTCAGAAGAGTGTCTTTGAAAGTCTTATGAGTCTCTATCTGTTCTCGTCCCTCTTCGTGCTCTTCCTCCTCCTTTAAAGGGGAGCGAGGTCTTGTGCTGGCTCCAGATTTATGACATCTTGGTCCTATTTATATTTTATTGAGGAGCTGCACGCTATACAGACATGCCCAGAAACTTGACAGCTGTGTCCCATTTTTGTGCGTGCGTGCGTGTGTTTGTGTGTATGGCACTAAAAATCCTTGTTTCCCCACTGGTCCAGGATCAGATAAAAGCGTCCCAATTTAAGACTGGGTTTGTGTTTTGTATCAGTTTGGCATGCTCGAAGTTTTGGTCAGAATCGAGTATATAGTATGATTTCTTAGTAGTGTTAGTAGTAGTTGTAGCAGTCAATAGTACAGTATCCATCATTCATAAGTCCTGTTAGGTTTCACTTACTTGCACTATATTGACTTGCGTGTATTGACCTGTTTTGGGCTGGTGTAGAAACCCGATGTGTAGGGTTTCTACACCAGAGGGAGAGAGGAGCCACTGGTGTGAATGAGCGCCTCCTTTGGTGTGGAGTGGAATAGATTCAAGTCAGGCTTTTAAAAATATAATTGATGCAAGAGTCAGTGTAAACAAAAGGGCGTGTTATTGAAACACTTGTAGCGGCCGGGTGACGGTAGGGCTTCACACATTCAGTATTAGACTTCGGTTTGAAAGAGAGAGGGAGTTGGGAGACTTTTGTAACATTTGAATGTTTGTAAAGACAAGTAACTAGTTGAATGCAAATGGGTAATATACATCAGATAAAATGCCATATAAGTAAGATTGTATTATATATTTTTAATGAATTTCTTGTAAAAAATACTGATTTTTGTTTTGTGTACAGTACAAAAAAAGTCACACAAAGGCAATTGACACAATTTTTTTTTTAAACGGGGCTTAATTGGACTGGTCATAAGACAGAACAGATGTCAGTCCATGACTTATTCCATTTTTACAGAATGTGTTGTGTCTGCAATTTGCCTTTGTAGGTCAGCACAGTCATGTGACTTATTGATGACTTCCTTATTTATAAAAGGCGCTTTTACGTTGGTTGGGGTTTTTCTCTCCTTTTTTTATTTGGTACTCTCAATGGACAATGTAGCTTCAGTTTTTGTTTGAATACATAAACAAACTATTATTGTTTCCTTCTCAAATAAGTCAGTCTGCTGACGTGTGTTTGTGTTTGCGTGTGTGTGTGTGTTTGCGCGCGTGTGTGTGTGTGGCAGGACGTGGAGGTGCCCCTGCACCTGCTCCGGTACGTGTGTCTGTTCTGTGGGAAGCACGGCCTGGCGCTGATGAAGGACTGCTTTGAGGCGGGCACGCCGGAGTCCCTCCCCTTCCCCCTGGCCCACGCCTTCATCACAATCGTCTCCAATGTAAGTCCCCTCACCCACCCACTTCCGCTCTCAGCCAATCACACGTCTCCTTCACCTCGCATCGGCCCGTTTTCATTGGCTACGCCGAAACCCCGGCTGTCACTGCAGCCAGCGAAGGAGGTCGGAACAGGAACGAGGGAAAAACATCTTCATCAATGAGAGTGTGAGCGAGAGAAGGAGAGAGAGAGCGAGTGAGTGTGAGAGGGAGCGAGAGAGAGCGAGACCAAGCATTTGCATATGTGCATAATAGGCCTATGGTATTCACACACAGACTGTCATTCAAGTAGGTCATTCACATATAACGCGTGAGTGTTCATGAATGTCCCCAGTATCCTCCATGCGGTTCTCGGAATTAACAGGCGATGAATGGCCGACTGGCTGACCGTGCTGTCTTCTTTTGTTTGTTTGTTTGTCCGTTTGTGTTTTGCAGATCAGAATATGGTTGCACATTCCCGCTGTGATGCAGCACATTATCCCCTTTCGTGCACACGTAATCAGGTAAGACTCTGCATCACTCGTTTGTTCGCCCACTCGCTTGTGTTTGCTGCCTCCACTAGCCCTCATCTTTTCTCCTTCTCTCACTTTCTTCTCTGCCTCCCTCTCTTTCTCTCTCTCATTGCTTTTCTCTCCTTCTCTTTAGCTTTTTTGCTCCCTCCGCCCTTCTCTCTCTCTCTCTCTCTCTCTCTCTCTCTCTCTCTCTCTCCCTCCCTCTCTCACTCACACTCTCTTCCTCTCTGCTCGTCTCTTCCTGCTCACCTGCTCCCGTCTCCGCTTGAGTGAAGCCCTGGCAATCCCAGCTAGCAGAAAAGAACAGAACCGTCTGCATCTCCCGCTGTTCAAATGTCTCCCTGACACCTCATTCATCCCCTTTTCCACCCCATGTCTGTCTCTCTGTCCGTCTCTCTGTCTCCTGTCTGTCCGTCTGTGTGTCTCTGCCCAGTCCTTAACACTGGCAGCGATCCTGATGTGTCTATTAAGGCAGACGAGTCCCAAAATACTAGTATCTGGTAGATAGGAGTTTAATGATGCGGTCGGCGGGCAGAACGGCTTTTTCGGTTGAGTTTTAAGACAGGAAGCGCCACTCCATTAAATTCCGCCTTCCGGCACGCTAACTCGTTTTCTTTTCTTTTCTTTCCTTCCTTTCCTTCATTTTATTAATTGCCATTGCGGATGGCGCGGAGCAGAGTTATTGGGATGAGTGTAAAGTGAAACTCTGGGCTTGGATTTGCCTCAGAGCGCAGTGGCATATGAAACTGATTTCTCACCTCTTATGTAATCTCCTGCCAGAGCCAAGTTTCGAGCTCTCACACATTTCTCTTTTTATCTGTTTTTTTTTTTATTAATTTTTTTTTTAGTCTCTCGGGTAGTTTAGATTGAAAAAGGCTTAGGAAAATAAAAAGACTTGATTTGCTTCAGTTAGTGTCCAAGGCTTTCCTGTGCTTTCTGAGATCTCAATCATTCTCCTTTACACACACGCGCACACACACACACACAGTGCCACTGCATACATAAAGACACTACAGACGTAAACACACTTGAGCACTCGAGTTGCTAGGAAGAGCATCCCTCACCATGGCAACAGTCGCGCCCGCCGGTCGCGCGCTCTCCTCACATGACCTCACCAGAGCCAGACGGCTGGCGGGGCCGCTCGGTCTTGGTCACATGACCTGCAGAGACGGGATTAGAACAGCTTCGTGCAGAGGTGGGGGTGGGGGGCGGCTCTTAAAGGGACAGCACACATATTTATCCCACACACTTAGATCTTCATTACATTGTTGCAGTCGTAGAAAGGCCATAAACTCTAAATAATGCAGCTTGAATGTTCACAATTTTTCCTTATCACAGAAATGAAAATTACTGAAACTAAATCAATAGAGACGTCTATATTTACACACACAAACACACGGACACACCAACGACTGATTATTAGTTGAGTGTTGATTGATGGCTTTAACAACAAGTCTAGTAACTGTATCACAGTAATTAAATAGAATGGACTGATATTGAATAATACTTGTTTAGTTTATTTACTATTTATTATTTCCTTTATTACGGAATTATTAATATTATTGAACTTTTTATTTTAAAATTGATCGCATATTGTCTATATCTATGCACACTTTCTCTCTTTCAAACACACACACACACACACACACACTGCTGATGACTAGTTGAGTATTGGTTGCCTGCTTTCTCTGAGTGTTTTTTGACTGCTTATCCTGGCGCCGGCAGGTATCTGTGCAAGCTGTCAGACCAGGAGCTGCGTCAGAGCGCGGCGCGCAACATGGCCGACCTGATGTGGAGCACAGTGAAGGAGCCGCTGGACAGCGCCCTGTGCTTCGACAAGGAGAGCCTGGACCTGGCCTTCAAGTACTTCATGTCGCCCACCCTCACCATGAGGCTCGCCGGCCTCAGCCAGATCACGGTGAGAGAGCGCACACACACATACACACACACACACGTGTGTGTACACCAATAAACCAATAAGTGAACACAAACAAATTCACATGATTTTGAATCTCTCTTGCACACATGTAATCGCGTGAAACCACATACAGTAGTGTATGTACACCAGTAAACTAATAAATAAACACAAACAAATTCACATGAATTTGAATCATAAATCATGATAAATTGCTTTACACACACACAGGCACGGCCCAACAGAGCCTACTGTAGTACAAACACTCTCTGTCCTCTCTCCACTCTCTCCAGAATCAGCTTCACGCCTTCAATGACGTCTGCAACAACGAGTCATTGGTGTCGGACACAGAGACGTGAGTCACAGCCGCCTGAGCCGCCACCTCAGTCATTCACCACGCCACACAAGCCGCCGCAGGGCACGCACTTCAATACACACTTGTTGTCGGAGCGTCACTGAACTGCGGTGCTTTTTGCAAAGCCACAGTTGCTAAGCGCCCAATTATCAAATTGCGTTGCCAGAAGTTTGTTGGCTGCAGTGCAGTTGCTGTTGTCAACCTCTATGGTCCCTAACTGGTTAGCCACTGTGGTTCACAGGGAATCTAGTTTCTTTGTGAATCTAAATTCATTTTCACCTAACCAAAACCTCAAGGCTTATAGAGCCGAACTTATGCTGTTCACAACTGTAGGACTGATTCTAAACATTCCTGTCTGGACTGGTATCTTCAAAGTCAAAGTCAGTTTTATTTGTCAATTTCTTCACATGTACTTGACATACAAAGGAATCGAAATTACGTTTCACACTTGTCCCATGCGTAGACGTTGACAACAATAAAGTGCAGATGCACAACAAAAACCGTTCTAAAAAATAAGGTAATGTTAAAGGTCCACTATGCAACATTTTTCATTTAATTAATACGTTTCATACTGTTTAGGATGCTAAAATGAGTCATTACACAGCGAACGAACGGTGTAGAATGCGCCACTGTGGCCTATAGTGGTAGATACAGCACTTGCAATGTTCAGCAGTGTGGACCGCCTCCAATAGAATGCAGTGCAATACAATGCAATACAGCGGTGTTTAGAGGGAGCTCGTGAGAGAAAAAAAACAGAACGTTGTTTAGCCCCTCTTTAAGTAAAAAAAAGTGCATAGGCTTAGGGCATTATACTTAGATAACATACAGGATATAACAAGACAAGACATAACATATAACATGTTATGTATCTACTCTGTTAACAAAAGTCTAACCCAGGTTCTGCTGCTCTGCTTCCCAGGTCAATAGCCAAGGAGCTGGCCGACTGGCTAATAAACAACAATGTAGTGGAACACATATTTGGACCAAATTTGCACATTGAGGTGAGTCATCTGACCGTGTGTGTGTTTCTTTCATTTGCTTCCAATGTTTACCCTAGACTTGAATAATAAAATAGGAAAATAGTTTTCTCCCTATTTTGTACTAGGGCGGAGGACAAATTAAGGAATAGATGTTATGATGACAACATAGGACGGAAGGGGGCATTTTTCTTTGGACTTGGCTAATTTGAATTATACAACCAAGACGCCTTTCTTTTATGCCAAAGCTGCGCTTGGCAGGAAAACTGTCTCTAATTAACCTGTCTCTCTCTCTCTCCCTGTCACTCTCCCGCTCCCACACACACACACACACACACACACACTCTCTCTCTCTCTCTCTCTCTCTCTCTCTCTCTCTCTCTCTTTCTCTCTCTCTCTCTCTCTCTCTCTCTCTCTCTCTCTCTCAGATCATCAAGCAGTGCCAAGTGATCCTGAACTTCCTGGCTGCTGAAGGGCGTCTCAGCACCCAGCATGTAGACTGCATCTGGGCCGGAGCACAGGTAAGCAGCTGCACCTGGAGAGGAGGATGGAAATGCAGTAAGGGAATATGTCCTAATATGGCCAAATAAGTCCTAATGAAAAAGATTTACAATGGGGCAAAAAAGTATTTAGTCAGCCACCAATTGTACAAGTTCTCCCACTTAAAAAGATGAGAGGCCTGTAATTTTCACCATAGGTATACCTCACCTATGAGAGAATGTGATGGAATATTATTGTGGAACATATTGAAATATGAATATGAAATATATGTATACCTAGTTCATCATCTGTTGCCAGGGTTTTAAAGCAGCATATGTTTTGGATTATGTGTTTACTAAATAGAGTCTGTGGGATATATTGTGTGTGTGTCTGTGTGTGTGTGTGTGTGTGTGTGTGTGTGTGTGCTCACAGCTGAA
Source organism: Limnothrissa miodon (assembly GCA_017657215.1). Classification (NCBI taxonomy): domain Eukaryota; kingdom Metazoa; phylum Chordata; class Actinopteri; order Clupeiformes; family Clupeidae; genus Limnothrissa; species Limnothrissa miodon. The sequence goes on along the minus strand of JAGFZM010001735.1, from coordinate 58,915 downwards.
ACACTGCAGTCGTTACGTCCACGACCTGTTCCCCTCCCTTATCAAGAACCTGGATCCCGTGCCTCTCAGACACGTGCTCAACCTGGTGTCTGGACTGCACCCCAGTGCACACACAGAACAGGTAAGAATTAAGACAGACACACACAATCACACACGCACAGTACACCTCATGCATCACACACACACAAGTGGTGCAATGCTGTGTGCCCATGTGTTGGTCCACGCCATAATGTTGGGTCCACAGTAATGGTATTGGTATTTTTATATATAAAAGTACCGCTGCTGTCACCCCTGGCTTACTTGTGGCCATCCTGGAAGCAACACATGTCGTACTAGACACCTCTCACTCCAAAAAATGCTTTCTCTCTGTGTGTAACCCGTCTTTAGTTTACACCAGAAATCTCACACAGCGGCAATTAATCCATAGCCTACTGCAATGCCTTCCCCAGTGCTTCTGTGCCCTGGGCATCGCTAACTAATGGCCTACCTCAGACAATTCTCTCTCTCTCTCTCTCCCTCTCCCTCTCCCTCTCCCTCTCTCTCTCTCTCTCCACTGTAAAAAAAAACTGAAGCATTGCATCACTAACTTATTCAGTGACTGTATGTAAAGTGTACATGTGTTTGTTTTTTTTTACATTGTGACAGCTTTTGCATATTTATGGGCGACAGAGAATTCATGATCTCCATGGTCATCTCCATGCTTTTTGTGTGTGTGTGTGTCCGTGTCCGTTCTGCAGACCTTGTACCTGGCCTCCATGCTGATCAAGGCCCTGTGGAACAACGCCCTGGCCACCAAAGCTCAGCTCTCCAAGCAGAGCTCCTTCGCCTCGCTGCTCAACACCAACCTCCCCATGGGCAACAAGAAGGGTGAGTAGGAGACAGAAGGTTATGTGTGTGTGTGTGTGAAGATGTTTTTTTATCCTAAAATGGTCATAAAGTTTGGATAATTGGGTTAGGGTTAGCACTGACATGCTCCTGGTGTCCATTTCCTTCGGATCAACTAGTCAACTAGTAACCGATCACTGCTGTCTGTCAGCTCTGTTCCCTGGACTAGAGTTGTGCAATATCGTATCATCTGTGATATACCAAAACAGTTGTCACCCCACAATAAAAAAGGATTAACTAGAAAATATTTAGTTAGGGTTTGTAAAGCGTCTTCTGTGATAGACACTGTGGAGGGAGTCTAATCGATGACGAATGCCTGTGTGACACACTCTCAGGGCCTGACCTGCAGTTGTCCTGTGGGTTCATTAAAACTACTTTGTTGCCAGTAACAACTTTGTTAGCACTTGCTTTAAAATGTCTTAAGTCCATATTGCACAACCCCTGTGCATTCAGCACTGTGTGTGTGTGTGTGTGTGTGAGTGAGTGTGTGTGTGTGAGAGTTTGTGTTTGAGTGTGTGTTTGAGTGTATGAGATGTATTTTGATACTGAAGACGTGACTCTGTTTCCCAGGATCCCCTGCTGCCAGTCCTGAGAGCAGCGACAACAGTGACACACACCACAGCGGTGGCAGCGACCTGGAGATGGATGAGCAAATCATGAGTGGCAGCAAGAGGGGCCAACAGAGGCTGTCTGACACAGAGGTAAACACACACACACGCACAGAAGATTCAGATGGGGTGGGGAACGTTTTTGACGTCATGCTGACACAGCTAACCACAAGGTCACCACAAGCTAATTCACAAGGCCACCAGGTCATTGTAATACTTTTGTTCTCTGGAACACACACACACAGATAGAAAGAGAGATTTTTTTCTTACCCAATCCACCCAAGACAAGGTCATTCATAACCGGTGCACAGCCAGGGAACACCCTGTCCAGAAAGGCATAGCTGTGCGGTACTCAAAGACTCAGTGTGGGAGGCGAGGTTGATGCTAGAACCGGAGGGAACGCTGACTTGCCTGGAACTCGGGTTATCCCTAGCCATTCGACCACCCTGTATGACAACATTTTTTGAAAGTTCAGAAGGAAGCGTAGGAGACGTTGGCGAAAGAGGTCTTGGAAGAAGATTCATCCCACAGTTCAAGAACCGCTCGAGTCCCCTGCCATTGCTCAAGTGATTTTGAAAAGCTGGTTGAGCCAGTAAGGACAGACAAATCCCCCCTAGTGATTGGACACACACACACACACACCATTAGAGCTTAATCAGGCGATTTGTGAACTACCGCTGATCTACAGAATATTTTTAGTAAACTTCTTTTGAAAGGTTTTTCTATGACTTGTCTCTAATCACTCTTTTCTTCTCACTTTCTTCCCATCACCTTTTCTCTACTTCCTTTATTTATGCTTCCCTCCCTCCTTCTCTACCTCTCCACAACATTCTAATGTCTTCTTCCTCATCTATCCCACTTTCTCTCCCCCTCTCTCTCCTGCCCTTCCCAGGAGTCTCTGCAGGGCAGCTCAGACGAGACGGCCAACAGCGGTGAGGAGGGCAGCAGTGGGCCCGACAGCAGCAGCGGCCGCTCGGAGGCCTCCAGCAACGAGGAGGCGGGCTCCAGTCGCGCCAGCCAATCGGCGGGCAGTCCAGGCTCGGAGCTGCACTCAGACGACATGGCCGACAGTGAGGCACTCAAGGAAGAGGAGGAGGAGGAGGAAGAGGAGGACGATGACGAAGAAGATGACGAAGACGACGAAGATGATGACGAAGAGGAAGCAGCACCGACTCCGGCGGCGGCAACCAGGTCTAGCGGCTCGGCTGTGTTGTCGGTGGTTGCCTCGGCGACAGACGGGCTGCAGAAGGAGGCCCCGGTAACAGCGGCCGTTGCGTCAATATCATCCTCATCCTCGTCATCAGAACTGAGGAAGAGGAAGGCAGGCGAGCCGCTTGGGGAGATCCAGCCCCCGCCCGAGCGCCCTGGTGTGGCCATCGCCGCGGCAACCAGCGGCTCCAGCAGCGGCCTGGCGTCCATCTCCATGTCCGCTGCTCTCCCTGGCCCATCGCCCCCCAAAACCAAACCCCTCCCCTTCACCCCCGAGCCCTCGCACGCCTCCACCTCCGGCGTGGTGTCCGTCTCCGTCATGGCCGCCCCCTCGGCCTCCTCCTCCTCCTCGTCTTCCTCCACCCCCTGCTCCTCCGCGGTTGCGGCCTTAGCGCCGCCTGTGGTGGCCTCGTCCTCTGCCAGGATGATGGATCCCTGCACCTCTTCATCCTCCGCCTCGTGCCTCGACCCGATGGCTGAGCGCGGCGACGCGTTGGAGCAGCAGCAGCAGCATCGGCACCAACATCAACAGCGCCCGCATCCTCAGCAGCAGCCGCAGCAGCTGATTGGTCCCCATCCACATCCCCAGTCTCACCCCCAGCAGCACCCCCAGCCACAGCCCCAGACGTCCCAGCAGCAGCAGCAGCAGGGACCCCTGGGCCCAGAGATGGGCCCCCTGCACGGGCCCCCGGCCCCCAGCCCAGGCCCCGGCCACCAGGAGCCCCCGCAGGCCTGCCTGCCCCACCCGCGCGCCGCAGACTTCCTGGGCGAAGCCATGGGCAGCGAGCTGTTCAACTGCCGGCGCTTCATCAACCCCCAACCCCACCACCACCATCACCACCACCATCACCACCACCACCACGAGGGGTGAGGCACCAGATCTCTCCATCTTTGATCTGTTCGTCAGGGGATCTGTTCATCTGTTTGTTTTTGCAGCCTTTGTCTGACCTTTTGACCTTTTCCGCAGCCACGTTATGGAGGACATGCTGAGCGCGGACGACGTGAGCTGCAGCAGCTCGCAGGTGAGCGCCAAGTCGGAGAAGAACATGGCGGACTTTGACGGCGAGGAGTCGGGCTGCGAGGAGGAGCTGGTGCAGATTAACTCTCACGCCGAGCTCAGCTCTCACCTGCAGCAGCACCTGCCCAACCTGGCCTCCATCTACCACGAGCACCTGGTGCAAGGTACACACACATATACACACACACAATAATAGTGACTCTTATCCACACACATGTGCAGCAACAAAATATGTATACACACACACACACACACTAGCTACTTACAGAAAATGATGTGGACTGAGAAACGCATGCCCACTCACACACAAACACAACAATGCTTTTTTTGGCTTGATGGTGAACCCAGTTGATTAAAGTTGAGGGGGCTAAATCTTAGCAGAGCTTTAGAGCTCAGAGCTAAGAATTTGTATTTTTCCACTCCCGACCTGCCGCATTCTGCTGCTGCTGCTGCTGCAGCATGTGATTTCAGTCTGCTGTTTTGGGGAAGTGTTTTTGCCGTAACGCCGCCGCCTCTGTTTGTCCCTCAGGTCCTTCCGTACATAAGCACCAGTATTCCAGCCATGCAGTCACAGACGTCAACCTGGACAACGTGTGCAAGAAGGGCAACACACTGCTGTGGGACCTGGTTCAGGACCAAGATGCGGTAAACACACACACACACACACACACACACACACACACTCACTCGTCACACACATATTCACATAGTTACACACACACACACACACACTCGTCACACACATATTCACATAGTTAAACACACACACACACATGCGCACATATGACATCTACACTCTATTAACTATGCACAGAGATGTGGTCACAAACAGTGTAGTATTGTTTTTGGGAACACACACACGCACACACGCTTTCACTGCAACTTTCACCCTCAGGGTGATCTTCATAAATAGATAAATAAACAAATAAATAAACTTTCTCTCTCTAAAACTCCCATGTGAGAGAGAAACAGAGGGGGAGGGTGGTAGAGAACCAGACACGGCAACCCCTCCCGACACAATGTTCTGTTTCCATGGCAACACAGATTCACCTATCAGAGGGCCTGATTGGCGAGGCGGAGAAGCTGCTGTGTTCGCTAGTGTGCTGGTTCACCGACCGCCAGATCCGCATGCGCTTCATCGAGGGCTGTCTGGAGAACCTCGCCAACCACCGGTGAGTCGCCGGGGAGACACAGGGCAGTGCCATCCCATAATACTACAGCCCCGGCCAACATGTGTTTTTAGGACTCTCTGCCCTCTGTGTGTTTCAGTGGCTCATGGAGGGTTTGCATCAGATTTGAAAGTGTTTATTTGACAGGCTCATTTTTTTTTTACCTGAAGTTATTTGGAGAAGAGCTGGATTTTGCCTGACTAGGATATAGAGTTTCTGTTATCTTTTATTGCTACAGAACAGTGCCAGTACTGCATAAACTTGTATTAAAGAAATGCACTTTCTCAAAATATCCTCTCTACTCTTTTTCTAAACATTTCTTTTAAACCACTAATATTATTTGTAATTGATGCAGATGAGTGCTTTGTATTCTATTTAATAATTACTTTGTAACTCCATGTTGTGAATGAAAAGTGTTTTGCCACACCGCTAGTGCATCAGTGCAATCAGGGGAGATCTCTCGATCAATCGCCCAGCAACACTGTTTAACTGCCGCCATAACCTCCAAGGTTGATGAGAGAGAAGATATACACCAAAAATCCCACACATCTTAGACCTCCAGCTAAAACATTATTATCAGTGCTAATCCCTACTTACACTCTCACACACACACACACACACACACACACACACAAATACATCTCGTAATTGACTTGCCTCATGGTGTAATACTCCAAGGGATGGTAAGAGCATGAAAGTTTTGGACTTTGACCTCGCTGTTTTTTTGTTTTTTTTTCAGCGACCTTCATGCACTTGTCCATGCATCCCATAATATTGTTACCCCTATTTTTATTCAAGCAGGGATCATGAATTTTTATTAGGCCTCTAGTAAGTTCCTGACTTGCCGGTTTCTTAACGACCTTCACATTTGGTCCTCAGAAAGCTGCTGCACATAATAAAAGTAGTTTTTTTTGACATAAGATAAATGTCTGGGGCCTGACTTTTAGATCCGCCGTAATGTTTCCCTGTGCCACTGATTATTATGGGATGTCATAAAGGGAAGAGTTTCAGAACTTTTTGCATTTCATATCCAGGGTCGTCATTTATTGAGGGACTGTGAATGTGACTGTCTTTCCATTTGCTCCTCCAGGTCTGTGGTGGTCTCCTTGCGTCTGTTACCCAAGCTTTTCGGCACTTTTCAGCAGTTTGGCTCCAGCTACGACACCCATTGGATCACCATGTGAGTGCTGTTAACCACAGTGGCCGTATTCATGCCCCTCCTCCAAAGAGTGCTAAAGGGTTCTTAGTTACATAATTATAAATAAATATGAGGGGTTTATTAATGGGTTAGTATATAGGTTAGTGATGCTGCAAATGGACAATTTGATTGGCTTCAACATAGTGGCCTAATCAATGTGTGTGTGTGTGTTACAGGTGGGCGGAGAAGGAGCTGCACATGATGAAGCTGTTCTTTGAGAACCTGTTGCACTATATCCAGGAAGTGAGGGAGAAACGCCACAAGTTTGCTTTGTGAGTAAACACACACACACACCATACACATACATACATGTCAGGGTCCTGTGTCCTACCACAGCAATGCATTTCAGCAACTGAACATCAGCTTCAACTCTGTGTGTGTGTGTGTGTGTGCAGGTACAGTCACAGTGCAGAGGTGCAGGTGCGTCTGCAGTTCCTGACCTGTGTGTTCTCCACGCTGGGCTCCCCGGACCACTTCAGTAAGTCCCACAGAGCCTGCGCTCACTTTTCTCTCCTCTCTTTCTCTCTCTCCTTTTTCTCTTTCTGTCTCTGTGTGTTTCTCTCGGTCTTTCTCTGTCTCTCTCCAGTTTTTGTCTGTCTGTATGTCTCTTATGAAAAGCTCTCTTGTCACTCTAATAGTAAAGATCTCTAGATCTCTTTTCTTACTTTCTTTCTTACTTAAATATGGGATACATCTGCCTGTGTGTCTGTTTATTTGAAGTCGTAGAATAGTTAGTAGTTACACATAATATAATACAGATTTTGAGAAAACCACTGTGTACAGTTTACTGCACGCAGCCATTGTGTACATCGTGTGCGTCTCGCCACTTACGGCAAGCAAACTAAGCTGAATTTGGCAATCGCAAACAGCCCTTCTCCTCACGGCTCTGTGTGTCCCTCCTCTCTCCCCGTCCCGTCCTGCACCACGCAGGGCTGAGCCTGGAGCAGGTGGACATCCTGTGGCACTGTCTGGTGGAGGACTCTGAGTGCTACGACGACGCCCTACACTGGTTCCTCAACCAGGTGCGCAGCAAAGACCAGCACGCCATGGGCATGGAGACCTACAAGCACCTCTTCCTGGAGAAGGTAAGAGCACCAATGACCTTGCCCAGCTTATAAGTAGAGGGGGCTGCAGGTAAACATGTAAAGAAATAAATAGACTTTATAGTTTGTAACTTTGTATTACATATTCCTGGGGTGCAGGTGGTAGAGGTACCGTTTGGTAACCGGGAAGGTAACCACCTGACCCCATCGCACTGACCCCAAGTACTTTACCATTTGCAATCCTCTCTAGCACTATTCATTCATTTTGTTCTCTTCATCCACATCCCCCCCCCCCCTCTCTCTCTCTCTCTCTCCTTCTGTCTGTCTGTCTGTCTGTCTTTGCTGCACAGATGCCCAAGCTGAAGCCAGAGACCATCAGTATGACGGGCCTGAACCTGTTCCAGCATCTGTGCAATCTGGCCCGCTTGGCCACCAGCGCCTATGACAGCGGACCCAACTGCGAGGTGAGGAACTCCAGCGACCTGTGGTGGGATGAGAACATGGTTCCGTTTCTGTTCCCTCCTGTGTCTGGCTAGCTCTCAAGAGAAAGCCTTCAGAGGAGAGAGGGGGGAGATGGCTTTGTTTATCTATTTATTTCTTCCTCTCTCTTTCTCTCCCTCCATTTTCCCCATGTAAAAGGATTGCAAAACAATTTAGTAATTAAAAGTAAATTAAGTACTACCTCTCTATACAGGCCCAGTTACATTGTTCCTTTTTTAAGGCGTTAGTGTTTTTTATTTATCATAATTCTTAAAATGCATATTGGAAATTTATGAAAGAATGTATATGTATAAAACTGTATGTGCTGTATGTGATTTTAAAAAAACTGACACAAAAATAAATTGAGTAACTCTCTTGCGCCGTATGTCTCTTTCTTTCTTTCTTTCTTTCTTTCTTTCTTTCTTTCTTTCTCTCTCTCCCCCTGTGTGCCTTTCAGCAGTTGTGTGGCATGGACCAGCTGTGGGGCATTGCCCTGAGAGCCCAGTCCGCAGACATCAGCCGAGCCGCCATCCAGTACATCAACTCCTACTACATCAACGGTCCGTACGCCACAACCACCCTGCCCCCAACCCTTCACTCCCTGCACGCTACACACCAACACCTTATCTGTCATTCGCCACTGCCCAGTCACAACAGTAGGGCTGTTATCTGTGATTGCTGCCAACATATGGCCAGCTGTATCTAGGGCTTTTAGAGTTCATGTTTTTGTCTGTAGGGGTGTGTGTGTGTGTGTGTGTGTGTGTGTGTGTGTGTGTGTGTGCGCACTCCTGGACATGTGTGCTTGTTTTGATATTTTTGTTTTGGTATTTTTGTTGTGTGTCTCGACTTGTACAGCAATCAAACTAAGCTTATTAGCGACCACAAACAGCCATGCCCTTTGCCTTAAGGCTCTGTGTGTCCCTCCTCTCTTCCCATCCTCTCCCTGTGTGTGTGTGTGTGTGTGTGTGTGTGTG
>JAGFZM010001735.1:31050-50321 GCA_017657215.1 Limnothrissa miodon | reverse complement strand
TGTGTGTGTGTGTGTGTGTGTGTGTGTGTGATCCAGGCAAGGCAGGGCTGGAGAAGGAGCAGGAGTTCATCAGTAAGTGCATGGAGTCTCTGCTCATGGCCTCGGCCAACCTGGAGAAGGACGCCCAGTCCAGCCTGACCGTCATCGAGAGGGGCCTGCTCATGCTCAAGACCCACCTGGAGGCCTTCAGGCGCAGGTACACACACACACACACACACACGCACACATTAACTCTGTTAGTTCTTTTATGGCAGCTGTATAGAGGCACATAGAAATTAGTAATGCCTTCAGATTAAGCTTCCACCATGCTTTGGACCAGTCTAGAATATGTTGTCTATACCTTGATGTCTTGAACTTTAGTGTGTACCTACACACACACACACACACACACACACACACACACACACACACACACACAGATACTATACACATTCTGTTAGTTCTTCTGGGGTAGCTGTACAGACACACAGGATTAGTAAAGCCTTGAGATGAATCTTACACCATGTTTTGGACGAGTCTAGAAGATGGTGTCCAGACCTTGTAGTTGACCTGTAACCTCCCTTCTCCTCCCCTCCCCTCCCCTCTGCTCCCCTGCAGGTTTGCGTACCACCTGAGGCAGTGGCAGATCGAGGGCACGGGCATCAGCAGCCACCTCAAGGCTCTGAGCGAGAAGCAGTCGCTGCCGCTCCGCATCGTCTGCCAGCCCGCCGGCCTGCCTGACAAAGTACGCAAACAGACTATTGGTTGGGCGTTGTGTAGACATACACACATAGATGCATGTTATCAGTAGGGCTTATCACTGCAAGTCTATCTGGTAGCAATAGAGTAATGCTATATAGATGGGTAGATAAATATAATTTTATTTATCCTTTATCTATTTTAATTCAGGTTCCAAGTTGAGTAGACACACAGGGTCAGACTGTGCAGTATATTTTGTAGCACAGAAATACATAAAGCACAGGAAAAATAGGATAACAACATTGTGATGTGTGAAAATACAGTACACAGTATAGGAATCTAATAATCTAATGCCAGTGACATGTCAATGCTGCTACAACTAGGCCTATTACCAGTATTAATGGTGTGTGTTTGTGTGTGTGTGTGTGTGTCCAGATGACGATCGAGATGTACCCGAGTGACCAGGTGGCGGACCTGAGGGCTGAGGTGACCCACTGGTATGAGAACTTGCAGAAGGAGCAGATGAACCAGCAGGCACAGCTGCAGGAGTTTGGCCAGACCAGCCGCCAGACCGGAGACTTCCCAGGTGGGTGTGTGTGGGTGTGTGTGTCTGTGTGTGTGTGGATGTGTGCTAATACACTTTCTCAGGTCGTACATGGACACACACATTCCTTCCCCACCTTGATTTTAAGGTTGTTTTAATGTTCTGTGTGTGTGTCTGTGTGTGTGTGTGTGTGTGTATGTTCGTTCGTTCGTTCATGCAGGAGGTCTAATGGGTCCAGTGAGGATGATTTCATCTGGTCACGAACTGACCACTGACTACGATGAGAAAACGCTGCACGAGTTGGGCTTTAAAGACATGCAGGTAAGGTGTACCAACCCCCCCCCCCACACACACACACACACACACACAAACACATATATGCAGACATGCACCATGATAAGTCTCTTATAAAGTAATTAAAAGTAATTATGACTTCTTTCTTCTCCCTCCCCCATCAGATGGTGTTTGTGTCTCTGGGTGCCCCGCGGCGGGAGCGTAAGGGTGAGGGCGTCCAGCTGCCGGCCTCGTGCCTGCCCCCCCCTCAGAAGGAGCACATTCCCATGCTGCTGCTGCTGCAGGAGCCGCACCTCACCACGCTCTTCGACCTCCTCGAGACGCTGGCCTGCTTCAAGCCGCCCAGCCCCGACCGCGTCCTGGAGAGCGCTGAGGTAAGGAGGGGGGGGTGCATGGGGAAAGGAGGGGACTAACTTCACTGCTCAGTGCTCATTGATGGAGGTTGCTTTGTTCTAGCTGTGTAGAATGTCTGACATTTTCAAATACAAAAGAAAGTTCTCCCCAATTAGAACAGAGCTTGCTAGGTCTGACAGTCAGAGCAGAGCAGACCAATGGGACTGCAGCCAGTGATGGCGTTTAAGCACCACCTGTAACTAACGACATGTGACCGTGAACGTCTTTTCAACCCTGTGTGTCACTGACAACGCTGACTGCACCTGGCACTGGCAGACTAATAAGCGTACTGAGTTTGCCTGCATACTTTCAGGTCCATGTGTCTGAAATTATGGTGAATCTGAATGAGGGCGGTGTGACCACCAGACACCTCAGACGCTCCAGCCTAAAAAAAGCAGACCAAGGAGCAGTTGGCTCAAGGTCACGTAAGGTCGGGTTGTTTCCGCTTGCAACCGAGAGAGAGGTGGAGACGGGAAGTAGTTCTCGTGGCTTAGATCTGCTGTGTATAGACTTAAAGTGCACAGAGGTATCCAGTGGAACAGCACGTTATGAGCTGTGGCTTATCAGTTTAAAGGCAGCTGTGGCGTGTCCTTCATTGCTCTAGCCTTTTGTTTAAGTGTGCACAATAAAAATATACAGAGATGCAAAAACGTACCCTTTTGCGGTTAATAAATGTATTATATATATTTAAATATATTTATATCTTTTTGATGAACGTTATTGTCAATCCAACTCCAGTTGGGTTGCCTTAACTTGATTTTTGTTTTACTTGGAAAATAAAATACAAAATTGCAGTTTGATAGAGATTACTTGGAAATCATCATTGAAACAACTGAATTTATAGTGTTGTGTGTGTGTGTGTGTGTGTGTGTGTATATATAGTGTCAAACTTTTTCAACATCATATATTGTACATTTGACAATTGTCAAAAATCACTCTCAACCTGTGTGTGTGTGTCTGTAGAGTGTCCGTTGTGAGGAGCTGCACCTGCACGCGGAGAACCTGTCCCGTCGCGTGTGGGAGCTTCTCATGCTGCTGCCCACCTGCCCCAACATGCTGCTGGCCTTTCAGAACATCTCCGACGACGCCGTACGTCCTCCTCACACTGTTTCCACAGCGCTGTTTCTCCTACATCTCTGGAGTTTTATTGGGTTGCCATTTAAGACAACAAAACATTGCTCTGTGCATACATTAGAACTAAAATGAATTATTTTTTCATAATGAATCTTGTTTTAGATTAAAGCACCAGCTCAATACCACAAATGACACTTGCAGCTGTCAGGACGGCTTTCTACTATATTAATTCCCCAGAGAAACAAAATTGGCAGCCATTTTATGAGCCCCATGATCTTAGGAAAGAAATTACAAATAAGCCAGAACACTGAACTGTGGTGTTAATCTTGTTATATCGGAATTGATCAGTTTTGTTAGTCTGACTACACATAAAACTACAATTAATAGTTTTGATAGGATATATATAATCCTATATTGTGATAGGATATATATATATATAATCCTATCTAGTGTTTTACTGTGTGCTTCTCATTGTGTGTAAATGTAGCGTGCTGATGCTAAATGTTTTTCCTGCTGTGTCCGCAGGTGTCTGACGGCCTGTGCTGGAAGGATCTGTTGAGGATCAAGAGTCCCCACAAGCTGCTCTACGCCCTGGAGATCATAGAGGCTCTGGGGAAACCCAACCGCCGCATCCACAGAGAGTCCACCGTATGTATATATACACACACACACACACATACACACACACACACGTACGTTATGTGGATGAGTATAAGCTAACAGTCCTCCTCTGTAACTTGTAACAACTCCTCTGTCTCACAGGGGAGCTACAGTGATCTGTACCCAGATTCAGATGACTCAAGTGAAGACCAGATTGAGAACAGCAAGAACACTTGGAGTTGCAAGGTAGTCTTTCTCTCTCCCACACATACACACCTAAAGCACTCTCAAACACAGGCTCTAGTTGTCCATATGACAACTATGCACCAAAATGAGATTTGTATGAACTATTTTTTTATTGCTCTCTCTCTAACCCCCCCCCCCCCCCCCCCCCCCTCCCTCCTTCTCTCTATCTTACAGTTTGTTGGGTCTGGCGGTCTGCAGTTGCTGTTAGAGATTTTCAACTCCGCCATCTTGGAGCCCAAGGACCAAGAATCCTGGACCGTGGTAAGCCCAGTCCCCTCAGTTAATAAATCAAGGCGTCTGACGTGTCTTCATTTACAGCTTACGACCACGCCACTAGTATTTGACTCATGGATTGATGTAAAGAAACGTAATTTGGATAACCGTTGGTATTACCATATGGAGGTAAAGAAACGCCACATAGCTACATTAGATAGCTACATTACTTCCAGAGAATAAAGTATCAATGATCCAACTGCTAGTCAGCTATAGTTCTCCCAGTGTGTCAGAAAGATACCATTTAAAATCATCCAACTCCCTAAATATTTGAATTTCTGTAATAACATACAATTGGATATGAAATAGTGCTAAGTTTAATGTAATATAATGTGAAATATACAGTATATCTGTCTGTCTCTCTTTTCTGTTTCACTCACTTTCCTGTCATTCATTTCTTCTATGTCTCTCTTTCTCTTCCATCTCTCCCTGTCCCAGTGGCTGCTGGACTGTCTGGCGTGCCTGCTGAAGCTCATCTGCCAGTTTGCAGTGGACCCGGCCGACCTGGACCTGGCCTACCACGATGTGTTCGCCTGGTCGGGCATCAGCGATGCGCAGCGCAAGCGCGCCTGGCCCAGCAAGTCCCGCAAGGCGGCGGGCGACCACGTCAAGGGCCTGCACATCCCCCGGCTCACCGAGGTGCGTCTCCGCACACTGCCTTCTCCAACAGTCAGAGAGTGGCCCTCGAGTTTAAATAATTAAGTTAAAGACATGTCAGCAGAAGTCCCCTGACATGTCCATGTGTATAGAGATCATCTCTCTAATGTCTTTATATGCCTCTCCTGCATTGGGATCTGTCTGCCTGTCTGTCTTTCGTTTCTGTCTGTCTGCACTGCTTGTCAATATGTGACAAGTCCATTGTCTTCTGTCTTGTACTGTTTGCCTTTGTGTCTGTCTCTGCCTGTGAAGTTCGATCCTCTTGTTGCCAGTGCTGAGCTAACGGTCGTTAACAAGACTGGCTGAGTGAAAAGGCCTTTAAACATTCAGCCCAGTTACACCTGCCTTTGTTTGAGTGTGTGTTGGCCTGACTGCTTTTAATTCCCTTTGATTACAAGCATAAATTTGGAATAAAAAATATTTAATTCAGAATAAAATTAATTCTGCTTAAAAAAGCCATGTATACAGTTTTGCATGAAATGATTATTTGAACTTAAACTCAATTCTGAATATAGTAGGTGGTTTATTCCGATGATAAAGCGGAATTAATTAATTCCACTATTGTGTGTGTGTGTGTGTGTGTGTCCTCCAGGTCTTTCTTGGGCTTGTGCAAGGCACCAATCTCATCCAGCGCCTCATCAATGTTACATACACCTATGACAACTTGGCCCACAGGTGAGACTACTGCTACCCACAGACCTGTCTGTCCTCTAACACGTCTACACACACACACACGTATCCCCTTATACCACATTTTTTTTACCATTTAACTGTTCAATTATATGCCTTAAACACATTCTGTGTGTGTGTATATCTCTTTCTCATGTGTTTTAGGGTTCTGAAGGCCCAGTCTGATCAAAGATCTCGTCACGAAGGTGAGATTGCACTCTGTAATGCTGCAGTGTTACTTCATCACTCTGAGACACCCCAGGAATATTTGTTGCTGAATATTCACTGAGAAAAATACTTATTCCCAAAGTGTTTCTTGTGCATCATCACAGGGGGCGGATGTTTGACATACAAATGAGTAAACTTGGATTGACGCAGTTCCTGCCATTTACAGTCTTGATGTTTTCTGAATGTGTGTGTGTGTGTGTGTGTGTGTGTGTGTGTGTTTCAGTGACCCACTACTCTATGTGGCTTCTGGTGAGCTGGGCTCACTGCTGCTCCACGGTCAAATCCAGCCTGGCCGACAGCGACCACCTGCACGACTGGCTCAAGAGGCTCACACTGCTCATCCCAGAGGTACGTACTGCAGCACCAGATTACGGGGACTAGTTTTGGGAACTGGAGCACCAGATTATATGGACTAGTATTGGGTACTGCAGCACTAGATTACATGGACTAGTATTGAGTACCGGAGCACCAGATCACATGGACTAGTTTTGGGTACTGGAGCACCAGATTATAAGGGTGTTGGGTATTTACTGGAGTTTTGTATTACTACGGTCCATGTAAAGGGTATGTACTGTAGCACCAGATTAGGAGGGCTACCCTTAGGTCCTGGAACATACATATAGTGTAAGAGATGCAAGTAAGGTGTGTGTGTGTGTGTGTGTGTGTGTGTCCCTTTTTCAAGAAATTTTCTATAACTCGCCTTTGCATATTTTGTTTTTCTCTCACTACTCTTGCTTTTCACTTTCTTTGTGCTCTTCCACTTTTCACAATGTTTTCCTCGTTTCTGTCCCACTTCTCCCTCAGGCTGCTGTGAGGCATGAGGCGTGTAATGGTCTCTATAAACTCTCTCTGTGTGGGCTGGAGGGGGGCGAGAGCATCAACAGGTCCTTCCTGCTGCTGGCTGCCTCCACGCTGCTCAAGTTTCTGCCCGACGCACAGGCCCTCAAGCCACTCAAGGTATGACATGACACACACACACACACACACCACATTTATTTTTGAGGCAGTAATATTTACCTGTCAATAATGGCAAAAAAAAAAATCTTTCATTTCTGGACAGAGCTCTTGAAATACTATTTGATATTCACTCACACACACGTGCGCACAAGCACACAAACACACACACACACACACACACACACACACACACACACACACACACACCTACCTCCTCTCTGTGCACTTTAATTGTTCACAGGAGTCTGATTTAGAAACTTCCTCCTGAAATCAATAGGCGCTCAATACTGTCCTTCATCTCTGGTGGTCCGTGAATGGGCCAACAGCACTCAGGGGCTCCAACAAACTCCACTCCAAACAAACAGCAACAACCCACAACAAACACAAACAAGCAGGCAGAGGTGCCATCTTTCCAATATGATATATTTCTGTGTGTGTGTGTGTGCGCGTGTGCGTGCGAAGGTGGAGGACTATGAGAAGGAACCCCTGCTAAGGACCGGTTGTAAGGAGTACTTCTGGCTGCTGTGCAAGCTCATCGACAATATTCACGTCAAGGACGCCAGCCAGGTACGCCTTATATTACCTGCGCTCGCCTCTTGGGATGGGCTATTAAACTGTTCAACAAATCACAAATCTAATGGCTATAGATTTAAGTTCGTAGAAATTGTGTGCGCTGACTTTGTGCCAAATGTCAGTGATGTAGAAAATGTATACATACAAGGGAACTTTTAAGACATTGCTCTTCTTATATTAATATATGTAATTACATTTACAGTGATTATATTTTATACAGTATATAAAATAATTATATTTTCCTCTTATTAAGCTTGTGCTCCTGTTGGTCTCTGTTAAGTGATGGTGGTGTAACTTTCTCTTGTGTGTTTCCAGACGACCCTACTGGACCTAGATGCCCTCGCCAGGCACCTTGCTGACTGCATTCGCAGGTGAATCATGGTTAACTTAAAAATTCAATTTTAATTTCCTACAACCAAAAAAAAAAACCCTGACAGACCACGTGCAAACACACACGCACGCATATACGTGTAGAGACAATTCAGTTTTTAGTGTCAGGGCCCCTTCTGTTCTTTGTGTCTGTGCAGTAGGTGTTCTGTATGAGTGACATGGCTGATAGGTGTGTGTGTGTGTGTGTGTGTGTGTTTATGAGAGTCTCCATGTGTTTGAAGTGGCCCATGTAGCCAGGTGTGTGTGAAAGAGAGAGGGCTGATGGGATAGGTGTGTGTGTTTGTGTGTGTGAAAGAGAGAGAGAACCCCCTCATTATTACTTTGTCAGTGGACTCTGAGGAGTGTTTGTGTCTCCACACTGCTGCCTTTTTAATAACATTTTTGTCAACCCCTTTCCATAATAAGCAAAACTAATGTTAAAATGCTAATCAACTTGGAATGCTAATGCTAGTCCCTTTCTGTCCTGCAGCCGCGAGATCCTGGACCAGCAGGACGGCGCTGTGGAGGACGACGGTCTGACGGGGCTCCTGCGTCTGGCCACCAGCGTGCTGAAGCACAAGCCGCCGTTCAAGTTCTCACGCGAGGGCCAGGAGTTCCTGCGCGACGCCCACGACCTGCTCTTTCTGCTGCCCAGCCTCAAGGACCGGCGGCAGCCAAAGTGCAAGTCCCATGCGGCCCGCGCCGCCGCCTACGACCTGCTGGTGGAGATGGTCAAGGGCTCGCTGGACAACTACCGCCTGCTGCACAACTGGGTCATGGCCCAGCACATGCAGGGTGAGCTCAAGGCTCTGGGGGAATTGTGTGTGTGTGTGTGTGTGTGTGTGTGTGTGTTTGTGTTTGAGAAAGTTTGGGGATTAGATGCGGGGGTTAGAAATGTGTGGACTATGTAAAGCTCAGTTTCTGCAATGCTAGGTACAATAGTTTATCCATTTGGAGACGGAAGATGTCACATCTACCCATAGTCAGTAAAGTGCGCGATTGATAAATTAAGAAAAGCATTCCATGTTTGACCACACTTGCCCAGACCTGTAGCATATTTCCATTGCTGTTTGGAGCTGTAATTCCTTTCCTGTGGTGAGATCCAAATAAACAAATTAATTGTGTGTGCTTGCAGCAAAGGAGGGAATGGGTTGGCTCTATAAAGTCAGAATATTTTGTTAGGTTGTTCCATTGTGACCTGTTTCTGCCTTCTCCCCCCCCCCCCCCCCCCCAATGATGAGTGAATGTTAGTGATGTAATGCCACTAAATCTTGTTGCAAATGTGTGAAATGTAGCTGAAGTAATGTGTTGTGAGACTGAGACTTTTGTCCTCCTTGGCACTCCGTAGCCTCGCATGCGCCCTATAAGTGGGACTACTGGCCCCATGACGACGTGCGGGCCGAGTGCCGCTTCGTGGGCCTGACTAACCTGGGCGCCACCTGCTACCTGGCCTCCACCATTCAGCAGCTCTACATGATCCCCGAGGCCAGGCAGGCCGTCTTCACTGCCAAGGTGTGTGGAACACACACACACACACACACACACACATCCATACAACTAAGCTATGTCTATACACATACTATACACTCTATACAAACACACACACTTGTCTTCACATGCTGTTAAACCCAATGCCATCTACACACAAACAGATTTTCTCAAACTGTGCACATGACACTAGTGCACACACTATTACTACTAGTATATGCAATTTCCATTAACTGACACTCATTTTTCTGTTTGAAAAAAAAAAAACGAAAAAAAGAGATTGAACTAGTGAATGCCTTTAATATACTGGTTAATGTTCTTTAATGTGTCTGTTGACAGTATGCTGAGGAGATTAAGCACAAGACCACCCTGCTGGAGCTGCAGAAGATGTTCACGTATCTCATGGTGATTAGACCCTTTCACACTTCACTAGCAAAAGCACCAAGTGTTTATTTATAGCTAAATGTGTTTTGTTAAATAGCATCCTTCTGTACAGGGGCTTTTTTTTAACATGTAATGCAATGTAATAAAAAAAAAAAAAAGTAAGTTATTGTTATTTGATTTGGAATAAAATGAGAACATTTTGCTTTGAGAATGAAATAAAAAATATTATAGAGCTCTAGTGTAGTAATTCTTGACTTTCTTGTGTCATCATTTTCTCTCGCTCTTTTTCTCTTTTCTCCCTTCCCTCCTTGTTTATCATTCCCTTCCTCATCGTCGCCCTCCGCAGGAGAGCGAGAGAAAAGCGTACAACCCCCGGCCTTTCTGTAAGACCTACACCATGGACAAGCAGCCACTCAACACGGGCGAACAGAAGGACATGACCGAGTTCTTCACTGACCTCATCACCAAAATCGAGGAGATGTCACAAGAGTTGGTAAGTGTGTGTGTGTGTGTGTGTGTGTGTGTGTGTGTGTATGTGTAGACCCTGGTAATGTGTCATTTTCTGAGTCTTGTTCCATACAGTCATTCCCTTTTGCGTACTTGTGTACCCAACAGAAAAACACTGTGAAGACCCTTTTTGGTGGCGTCATCACAAATAATGTGGTGTCATTGGTAAGATTTAGTTTCAATCTATTAAACTATATTTATCATTTTTGTATTTATTTTCCAACAAGACATTGAATTTCTATACAGCACTTTCAAAAAGTGTGTGTGTGTCTGAACTTTTGTGTTCCTCCGTCAGGACTGTGATCACGTGAGTCAGACGGCAGAGGAGTTCTATACAGTCAGGTGTCAGGTGGCTGACATGAAGAACATCTACGTGAGTCGTCAGCACCTCCACACACACCCCACCCACAGAATCACACACCTCACACACACCCCAGCACCTCCACACACACCCCACCCACAGAATCACACACCTCACTCACACCCCAGCACCTCCACACACCCACACACACATACTTGTACTCTATTACACATACTTAGCTATGGCTAATAATGTTTGTTTCTACACCACAACACACATGTTGCTTATTACATATTGGTTGATGCTGTGAAAGGGTGTGTGTGTGTCTGTGTAGTGACATTGTGTGTGACCCTAAACCCCTGCAGGAGTCATTGGATGAGGTGACCATCAAGGACACTCTGGAGGGGGACAACATGTACACCTGCTCCCAGTGTGGCAAGAAAGTCCGCGCAGAGAAGAGGTGTGTGTGTGTGTGTTTGTTTCTCATTCAGCTTCAGCTGCGGTTAGATCACAAACACCAACATGATGTTATGTTGAGATGGAATGTTAAAATTGAAACACTGTTTTTGAAATAAACATGCCCTGAAGAAGGCCCAATCGCCGCTACGTGTGGGCATTTTTAAAGTCCTTAATGGACATGTCAGCAATAAAGACTTCTTAAAATACTCATTGGAGTGCCCTGGTGAACTAATTTTGGACAAACAAGTACCTTGAACCCAAGAGCACCCACCAGAACACATCTTTTTTCACAATTATCCAAAGGGACTGAGCACGCCTCTGACTTGGAACAACTGTTTTTGAAATACTTTGTTTTTATTTACTCTCTTTTCTATATTTCCTCCTGTTTGTCCCCATCACTTTCTCCCCTCCCCTCTCTCCAATCGATGATGTGCGCAGGGCGTGCTTCAAGAAACTCCCCCGCATCCTGAGCTTCAACACCATGCGCTACACCTTTAACATGGTGACCATGATGAAGGAGAAGGTCAACACCCACTTCAGCTTCCCGCTGCGCCTGGACATGACGCCCTACACCGAGGACTTCCTCATGGCCAAGGGGGACAGGAAGGAAGGTGCGGTCACTTCCTGTTGGCCTTTTCACTGAGCTTCACTTCCTATGTTTATTAGTACTCGCACTTGAATCCAATTGGCCATTTTGACTGCCACTTTACATGACGTATGACTGAAATCATGATATCAGACTAAATTGAACAGACTAAATATCAGATTGAAACATTGAACAGATTATGTGTTTTATGGGTTTACAAGTGTTGGATTTATGCAATTGGTTAGACCAGCAGCTTTCATTATAGGTTCAAAACTTCATATTTAGTGGTGGCAAAGATTTCAGAGTCTTCCACAATCTCCAAAGTCTACCATCTCTGCTCTTCAGTATTTTGTGGTTTTGACCAGTATTTTTGGAAGCATAGTGATGGCCTCTTTGTGATATTACTGGATGGAAAGGAGACGAGGACGTCAACTGTTCCAGGATACTGCAGTCATTTTGTCTTCACCCCTAAGTGAATGCAGAAAGTTGACAAAATCTGTCCATTGCGGTTGGCGTCATGGGCAGGTTTCCGTGACGACGGTGAGGCTAAGGCGACGGAAAGCTACGAGTACGACCTAATTGGTGTGACAGTGCACACGGGCACGGCGGACGGCGGCCATTACTACAGCTTCATCAGAGACATCATCAACCCCCACGCCTACAAGAACAACAAGTGGTGAGCAGGGCAGCTCCACAAACACTACAGGGGAGAGAGGAGAATATCATTCTTGTTATATGAGAAACGGGTCTTTTAAATGTGTGTGTGTGTGTGTGTGTGTGTGTGTGTGTGTGACAGGTACCTGTTCAACGATGCAGAGGTGAAGCCCTTTGACTCGGCCCAGCTGGCGTCTGAGTGTTTCGGAGGGGAAATGACGGTGAGACTTTTTCCGGAAACTTTAGGATGAGCTTTTTTTCCATTTTGAATGTTTTCCTTCGCAAGACATGTTGGATGTGTACAATTCTTGGATCAAAGCGGGTAGTCTCTCCTCACCCGCTCACTCTTATGTGATCATTCTAAACAGGAACGGTTAGCTCACTCTTATGTGATCCTTCTAAACAGGAACGGTTAGCTCACTCTTATGTGATCATTCTAAACAGCTTACTGATGTTTTTGCTTTTACCTTTTCAGACAAAAACGTATGACTCGGTCACGGACAAGTTTATGGATTTCTCCTTTGAAAAGGTTGGCTGCCTCCACAGTGTTTTTCATAGGATGCACTCGCTTATTATTGACCTGTGTAGTTATTTTTTGTAATGTCTCTCTTTCTGTCCTTCTCCCTCCCCCCCGCAGACCCATAGTGCCTACATGTTATTTTATAAGCGAGTGGAGCCGGAAGAGGAGAACGGGAAGGACTTTAATTTTGATGTCTCTCCTGATCTGCTGGAGGTAGTTTTTTTATTATTTTATGTGTATTTTTTATATTTGATGGGTTATACATTACAAACGTCCCACATCAAACATAAAAAAAAGTAAACACACAGAGATCTCAAATTCAGTTTTTTTCAATCTCTTGTTAGAGCTCATTCAAATGTAAAACTTCAGATAGAACTTGCGTTCATCAGGCTAACTCACATTATTATTCTATGTAAATAAAGGTAGCGATAAATGTGAAGTTTTTACTGCGCCGTAGAACTAAAATAAGGACGTGATGGATGTGAATTGCCTGTTACCTTTGCACAGTACTGTTTGTATTTGTGTGTTTGTGTACACACACTCTTGTACTAGTTCCTAGTACTTTTAACCACTTCTTATTTGTTTTCCTCTCCTCTTAGTGGATCTGGCATGACAACATGCAGTTTCTCCAGGATAAGAATATATTTGAGCACACTTATTTTGGGTGAGTGCACTTTTTTGGAATACATTTGAGCACATTTACTTTGGGTGCGTGCACCGTTGGAATTGTGCTAGTTATTGATTTTTTATTTTATTTATTTTTCTTGTTTATGGGTCCTTACGCTTCTCATTCCTTCTCTCTCTTTCTTTCTTTATTTCTCTCTCTCTCTCTCTCTCTCTCTCCCTCTTTTTTTTTCTTCTCTTCCTCTTTTCACAGATTTATGTGGCAGCTGTGCAGCAGCATCCCCAGCACTTTACCAGATCCCAAAGCCATCTCTATCATGACCGCTAAAGTGAGCACACACACAGATACACCTACATACACACACACACACACACACACACACACACTTCAGTGATGTAAAGGTGTAGAATTTTGAGTTGGATTTTTTTGGTGCGGAATTTTGAGTTGATGGTAATAAGCTGGTGAATCTGTAGCCTCCACTCCACTACAGTTGTTTATTAGTTATATCTAGTTATTTTTATGTTGTTATTTAACTTGGTAAAATGGTACCAAGTGCTTGTTTAACTTATGTTTACCCAAAAAGTTGATGTTTATATTTTTTGTCTCTTCTCACTCTCAGCTCAGCACATCGTTTGTGTTGGAGACTTTTATCCACTCCAAAGAGAAGGTAAGTGATCAGTCCAAAAACCCTCTTGTAAATGAAGCATTTACCGTACGATTGCTAAAAATAACATTCTCTCCATTTTATCATTTCAGCCTACTATGCTGCAGTGGATTGAGCTCTTAACCAAACAGTTCAACAACAGCCAGGCGGCCTGTGAGGTAATACATGACTGGAGAGAGAGAGAGTGTGTGTGTGTGTGTGTGTGTGTGTGTGTGTGTGTGTGTGTGTGTGTGTGTGGGGCCCAGTCTGGGGGTGGGTGGGCAAGGGATGTTTCTGATGTGTGTTTTGTTTGGCGGTGGTGCTTGCAGTGGTTCCTGGATCGGATGGCTGATGACAACTGGTGGCCCATGCAGATCCTCATCAAATGTCCTAATCAGATTGTACGGCAGGTGCGCAAACACACATACACACACACACACTCACACGACCCGCCCATTTACACATACTTGGTTGTCATTCACATGAATAAACCCAGACAATGCTGACATTATCTCTGTGTGTGTGTGTGTGTGTGTGTGTGTGTGTGTGTGTGTGTGTGTGTGTGTGTCAGATGTTCCAGCGGCTCTGTATTCACGTCATCCAGAGGCTCCGACCCGTCCATGCTCATCTGTACCTGCAGCCTGGCATGGAGGACGGGTAAGTAGCGATCTAGTTTCAAAGCTTCTCCTTTTATTTTATGAAACATTTTGCTTGTTATCCTAAATGTTCTCTTCCCGACTTGTTTTGATCAGCTCGGACGATATGGACGGGCCGGTGGAGGACATTGGGAGTCGGTCGTGTGTGACGCGCTTTGTGAAGACCCTGCTGTCCATCATGGAGCATGGCGTCAAGCCCCACAGCAAACACCTGACTGAGTACTTTGCCTTCCTCTACGAGTTTGCCAAGATGGGCGAGGAGGAGGTGAGGGCTTCGCTGATGTGCAAAAGATTTTATTCAACTGAGCTTGCACCATATAAGCAACAACTTATACAAGCAACAACTCCACACAACTTATACAGCAATATATCCATACATAGTTCTATTCAACTCTTTATTAGGGTATTCAACAATCTAAAAAAAAAAGTCCTCTAAAAATATCAAAATAAATTAGTTTTTGATGTTACTGTAAATGTCAAAAGTTGAATGTGTTCATTGTTGTTCTTCATTCGCCCTACAGAGCCAATTTCTCCTGTCCCTCCAAGCCATCTCCATCATGGTGCATTTCTACATGGGCACCAAAGGGCCTGAGAATGTAAGTACCTCATTCTGTCCGCCCTTCACTTTCCACTCCGGCACGTTTCGTTACAGACATTTTTCTAAGATATAACAGAATAACTTCATCAAACTCAGTGTAACGGTAATAAGTCTTGTGTTGGTGGTCAGCCGCAGGTGGAGGTGTTGTCGGAGGAAGAAGGCGAGGAGGAGGATGAGGAAGAGGACATTCTCTCTCTGGCCGAAGAGAAGTATCGGCCCGCGGCCCTGGAGAAGATGATTGCACTTATCGCCCTGCTGGTGGAGCAGTCCCGTTCTGAGAGGTTGGAAACACTCACTCTCTCACTATCATTCACTCACTCTCTCACTCACTCACTCACACTCCCCCCCCTCTCTCTCTCTCTCTCTCTCTCGCTCTCTCTTTCTCCCTCTCACACACACAGAAAGAATTGAGTATTTGTAAAATAGCAATATCAGGTGACTCACTGATCACGCTGTATATTTTGATGCCAAACTCTCATTTTCAAGGAAGTGAAAACTGCTCTTTATATAATCTTCCTCTCTGTCCTTCCCTCCCCACCTCAGACACCTGACTCTGTCTCAGAGCGACATGGCGGCGCTGACGGGAGGGAAAGGCTTCCCCTTCCTCTTCCAGCACATCCGCGATGGCATCAACATCCGCCAGACCTGCAACCTCATCTTCAGCCTGTGCCGCTACAACAACCGCCTCGCCGAACATGTACGACCCTCGCCCCTATATGCACCGTTTTTAATTATACACACACACACACACACACACACACACACATAGGTACCAGGAACACTTTCCTGTTTATTGGTTGGGTTTCTTATGAGGTGATGGTTTGTTTCAGATTGTCTCCATGCTCTTCACATCTATTGCCAAGCTCACACCAGAGGTGAGTCCAGCTCGCTCATATACGTAACAAACATGTAACCCTCCCTGCTCAGTGGACATGTTAAGGAATCTATTTACCTGCAATATATATCAGTAATGTTGCAGCTGTCTTTTTTGCTGGCCACACACAAGCCTTTGAGTTATGATGGTTTCACTACGTGGGGAGTTTTTAGAGACGTCACAGAGCATAGCGCTGTTAAACCACTTTATAAAACCAGCACAAGTCATGCTTTCGCCGGGGTTATGGCTGATGAATGTCTGCTCAGTAACTCACAAGCACAGCCATTGATCCCATTATATGTGCCGCAGCTATTTACTGTAGAATGGAATGTGAATGTAAATAATGTAAATAATGATTTCTCCTGTGAGTAAGGTTAAAAGCCTATTTAAAATAATAAATAAATATAAATAAGGGCAGATTATTTTAAATTAGCCTGTAAATTTTTGGGGCAAGGTTGTCCATTCATGTGCGTTTATGTCCGTCCTTCCTAACCTGGTCCCTTATCTCTAATCCCCAATCCCAGGCGGCCAACCCCTTCTTTAAGCTGCTGACCATGCTGATGGAGTTTGCTGGGGGCCCTCCGGGCATGCCCTCCTTTGCCTCCTACATTCTGCAGAGGATCTGGGAGGTGGGTTTGTTTTTTTGTTTTTTTTTACAGACCGGTGTATCCCAGAGACAAAATGTTATCAGATATTTTACTTTTTTCTTTCCTGTCTTGGTGGTGATCAGTAACTTTTTGATCATTTCTGTGTTTATATGTCTAGTATTTTGACAACATTTTTTTTTAGATTCTCATTCATCCGGGTCATGGTAGTCATAGAGTTCAGGTACATGCGACTGAACATCTTTTTTTTGAGCTTGAAGATGTTTTACTTTCTGCATATGCGTTTTATATCTCCTACCCTGTGTGTGTGAAATGTAGACTACTCTCCTAATCATGTGACCCAAGGGGTCACTTCAATCACCCATTAATGTGATTGGCATAGTCAGTGTGTGGTGTGGTTTCGGATAGAAAGTGAAATGTCTTCAAGCTCCAAAAAAGTTCAGTTGCCTAAAACTGAACACTGTGATTGTCTAGTATTTAGTTTGTTTGTGTCTGTAACTTTCATCCCTTTTGGCACCACTGCACAATTAAAATAACCCAATTTCTGACGGATTCAATTTCCAGGTGATTGAGTACAACCCGTCCCAGTGTCTGGACTGGCTGGCGGTGCAGACGCCGCGGAACAAGATGGCGCACAGCTGGGTGCTGCAGAACATGGAGAACTGGGTGGAGCGCTTCCTGCTGGCCCACAACTACCCACGCGTGCGCACCTGTAAGAGTTGGCCAACACACACACACACACACACACACACACACACACACTGGCCCACAACTACCCACGCGTGCACACCTGTAAGAGCTGGCCAACACACACACACACACACACACACACACACTGGCCCACAACTACCCACGCGTGCACACCTGTAAGAGCTGGCCAACACACACACACACACTCTGGCCCACAACTACCCACGCGTGCACACCTGTAAGAGTTGGCCAACACACACACACACACACACTGGCCCACAACTACCCACGTGTGCACACCTGTAAGAGCTGGGCAAGAGACATATATACACACACACATATACAGGTACCAGGCCCCCACATCAGCACTTGTGAGGAGACAATTAGTCCATGTTATGTTTATGTTTCTAATAATTATCCTTCTGTTTCTAATAATTATTGCACATACACGCTAAATGTCACATAATACTGGATGTGCCATTTTGTACTTAATCATATTACACACACACACACACAGGCATGTTTGTGCACAGGTTGGTTGAGCCAATGTTTCTCTCTCTCTCTCTCTCTCTCTCTATCTCCCCTCAGCGGCGGCATACCTCCTGGTATCGCTCATCCCCAGCAACTCATTCCGTCAGATGTTCCGCACCACACGCTCGCTGCACCTGCCCACGCGGGACCTGCCGCTGAGCCCGGACACCACAGCCGTGCTGCACCAGGTGTACCAGCTGCTGCTGGGCCTGCTGGGCCGCGCCAAGCTCTACGTGGACGTGGCCGTGCACGGCACCACCAAGCTGGTGCAGCTGTTCAGCTTCCTCACCTACTGCCTCATCTCCAAGACCGAGAAGCTCATGTTCTCCGGCTACTTCATGGACCTCTGGAACCTCTTCCAGGTAGAGGGCGGACGCGCGTATTTATGCGAGTAATGGGGTGCATAGAGAGTCGATGATTAATAGAGTTTAGGAAGAAAAGAACATCCAGGTTTTATGATGCCGACAGGAAAAGATCGATTTGTGAATTTTTAAAATCGATTAGAACGAAGGAGAATCTATATTGATCGTTTTTTGTTTCGTTTCTTTTGTTGTTGTTTAGTTTTTTTAACCCAGCCCTACTACATATTGATTAAAGTTATACTATGGAGTAGGAAGTTATCAGCATGTGACAGTTATGTTTTGAAAGCATGCTAAGTGCTTTCTGAATTAACCAGTTCTGTACATAATGATTTTTTTCTTCTCTCTCTCTCTCTCTCTGTCCCTCCTTCCATCCATCCCTCCCTCCATCCATCCCTCCCTCCCTCCGTCTTCCTTCAGCCCAAGCTCTCTGAGCCCGCCATCGCCACCAACCACAACAAGCAAGCACTGCTTTCCTTCTGGTACAACGCCTGCGTGGACTGCCCCGAGAACGTGCGTCTGATCGTTCAGAACCCGGCCGTCACCAAGAACATCGCCTTCAACTACATCCTGGCGGACCACGATGACCAGGAGGTGGTGCTGTTCAACCGCGGCATGTTGCCCGCCTACTACGGCATCCTGCGCCTCTGCTGCGAGCTCTCGGCCGCCTTCACGCGCCAGCTGGCCTCCCACCAGAACATCCAGTGGGCCTTCAAGAACCTCACGCCACACGCCAGCCAGTACCCCGGGGTGGGTCGCTCTGTCTGTCTGTCTGTCTGTCTGTCTCTGTCTCTCTCTCTCTCTCTCTCTCTCTCTCTCTCAGATATTTACACACACAGTTGTTCGTGTCTGTCTGACTGCTTCACTGTTTCTCATGAGTTTCTCAATATCGGTCACACACACACACACACTTGCTGTTGGTGTCTGTTCATTCCCCTCTGATAGGCAGGCAAAGAGGGGACCAGGCTAGGCTGATTATATTAATGGGGGATTCTCTCCCTTACTCCCCCTCCCTCTCTCTCTCTCCCACTCTCTCTCTCCCTCCCTCCATCTGTGTAGGCGGTGGAGGAGTTGTTCAACCTGATGCAGCTGTTTGTGGCCCAGCGTCCGGAGCTCCAGGAGGAGGAGCTGGAGGACGTCAAACAGTTCAAGAAGACCACCATCAGCTGCTACCTGCGCTGCCTGGACGGACGCTCCTGCTGGACCACGCTCATCAGGTACACCAGCACACATGTG
>JAGFZM010001735.1:14929-27429 GCA_017657215.1 Limnothrissa miodon | reverse complement strand
AAGTGTCAGGCCTGTCTGCAGCACCGCACCACCCTGCTGGAGCAGGAGGCCAAGGAGTGCAGCAGCAAAGGTGTGTATCTATACACACACACACACACACACACACACACAGAGAGAGAGAGAGAGAGACTATATAAACTATTTTGATTTAAAAGACTATGAACTGAAAATAAGCAAACAATGAAATAATTTGGACAGGAAATGATTGCGTTATGTCCTTGACTCTTTCATCTTCTTTCCTCTCTCTTCCTCCCAGTTGACGATGAGGGGGCGACACCAGTGAAACGTCGCCGTGTAAGCAGCGGAGACGACCACCCAGGCGAGGGCACCAGCTCATCTCTTCCCTCCGGCTGCCCGTCGGTCACCGTCTCCACAGTTGCCGCCTCCTCTTCCTCGCTGGCTCCCGGAGCTGAAGCCAAGGCGGAGCCAGCGGAGGTCCCGCCTCGATCGCCAGCCAGCCCTTCGGACACAGAGACGCGCGACTCGTCCCTCATTGACCCCGGAACGGAGCACGAGCCGCCCTCGCCAGAGAGCGCCTCGCCGAAGGCCCATAAAATGGAGCCGGCGCAGTCGTCGTTGTCGTCCTCCTCCTCCTCGTCCTCATCATCTTCATCGTCATCTTCATCGTCCTCGCTGCCCGAGGGCTTTGGCTCGCAGGAGGAGCCCATGATGCAGCAGCAGATAGGAGCAGCTGCTCCCAGATCAGCAGAGCCCAGAGGAGGAGGAGGAGAGCAGGACGAGGAAGGGGAGGAAGAGGCAAGGAGGAAGGATGCGTTGATGAGGGACACGGGGGTGGCCATGAGGGAGGAGAGGGAGGATGGTTGCAAGACTCTTAGCGGCGGCGGTGGCGTTGTTGGGACTGCTGCTGCTGCAACTGCGGCCTCGACCACGACGACCTCTGTTGCCACCACAAGCGCAGCCTCGGCGTCCCAAGATGACTCAGCGCTACTGTTGTTGGGGCCGGTGGATGTGGCAACGCTGTGGGGACCGGCGGATGCGCTGGACACGCTCTACCGGACCGTGGAGGCTGCCATCGCGGCTGTTGCCAAGGCAACTGCCATGGTGGCAAAGGGAGCCCCGCAACCATCTCCCTCGTGATGTCATTTCCGGTCATCTCTAAAGCCTCAAGCCCGCTCACTTTCCTCCCACACATCTAGGAGTCCTTCAGTGTGGAGCATCTTCAATACTCTGTTCACACACACACCGGCCCCCGATATATTTACATAGTCCTTAGTTCCGTCACGGTTAAAGGCTACAAACTCAACTCTCGTTGTTTTTTTTGTTTTGTTTTTTTTTTTTTATTACAGAGTATACATTTCACCCTCCTCCTCCAGTTTCCCACTCCCCTTTCTCCAAGGTGTTTGCTGACGGAGCTCGTGATTTATTGACCTTGGGTGGCTGAACTGGTCTCTCTGCCAGTGGATGGGGAGTCCTGTGCTCCGTGGTCTTCTTTTTTTTTTAAAGGGTGTTCGGCGAATGCACAGTACTAACATGCGGTATGCAGGGGGGGGAGAAAAAGAAAAGAGCAAAACATAACAAGCGAAACCAAGATGGAGAAGATCCAGACACTGCAGCTGGACACTATGTTGCAGAGGACTGCACGCACTGCCCTAAAGGGCAATTTCGCTGTTGAATTTTCTTTCGTTGTTGTTGTTGTTTTTGTTTGTTTTGTTTTTGTTTGTTTTTTTGGTTGGTTTGTTCTTTTTTTTCTCTTTCTCTTCTGAAGTGATTGAATTGTCTTTGAGGATGCTGTAACGTCACGGGAAAAGGTTTACAGTTTTAAGTCTCTTCTCTACTTAATTTAATTTTATTGCATTTTTAAGGTGTATAAAATGTCTGTGCCAGTTTTTTGTACTTTACTGAAGAGGCATATTACAAAAAAAAGGTTGCCTTGCTTTTTTTTCTGTGGTTAAATGCCCAAGGTGAGTTTACTTGTACATTAAAACGAGAGAAAAAGAACCACAAGAAACTTGATTCTGTAAAGAATCTACTCGAAATGTTGCCTGGAGGTGTACATGAGATGAGTGTGTATGTATATACACACACACATATATATATAAATATATATATATATAAATATATATCTATAAATGATATGAAATATTATATGATATTTTAGTATCATATGATATATCATGTAATATTATATGATAAAGTGCTTTATTTAACCCAATGGCTGGAGTAAAGCACTCTGTAACAGTTGGAGCTATATTTTATTTACTGATAAAAAAAAAACATTCCATAATCTATCTCATGTCGTTATTACATTTTCTTTGTTTTTGTTTTCTTTTTCCTCCCTGTTTTTGATTTATTTTAATATAGGGTAACTTAATAAAATTTTAATATGATTTAACTATGAACCGACTTCTGAGTGGAAACTTTTTTGCCTCAGACAATTGCTGAAACCAGTTAAACTCAATTAGTCACCTTTATAGATCCTTATAGCTGATACAGGTTAATTTAAAGCAGAAAAGAACTTTTTGCTGTGCGGGCCACACACTAGAAAAATCTGCACCGATTTTAAGGATTCTAACATGCACAGACGGATGAGAAGACATTATACATGCATTATATTGGCTTCCTGTTAAAAGCCGAATTGATTTTAAAATACTTCTCCTAACATATAAAGCCCTTAATGGCCTTGCTCCAGCATATATTAAAGACTTACTTGTTCCCTACCACCCTTCTAGACCCCTAAGGTCACAGAATGCTGGTCTCCTAGTAATTCCTAGAATATCAAAATCAACAATGGGCGGAAGAGCTTTCTGCCATCGTGCGCCTGTCCTGTGGAACAAACTCCCTTCTAACATTCGTCAAGCGGACACTCTCAACACCTTTAAGTCTAGACTCAAAACCTTTCTATTTACTGACCCCTTTAGTTAGGGATGGTGTATGGTAAGCCACATCTCCTCAGGGTTTTATTGGAAAGGACTGCCTCTGCTGTAAGCTCCCGTCCAGGGCTTGGTGGCCACTGACCATTTCCTTTGGTGGTGTTGGCTTGTTATACATCATACCTTAGTTATGCTGCTATAGTTTAATGCCGCCACAATCCACCCATCTGTTAAGCCGTACAATTTTCACTCTGTCTTTCTCCTCCTCTCTTTTCCTCTCCACTTACTTCTCTCTCTTCACTTAGCCAACATCTGTATATGGTTTCACATGCAATATAACTCACATTCTCTGAAGTCTGATGGAGACTGTTCTAACTCATCTCCTCTCTGATTTTCCATGCCATTACCACCCTGTCATCACTGCCTTCCACTGCCTGCGCCTGCACCTCCTGGGTTCTCCTGGGACCTTCTTCCAACGTGATCCGGCGGCACTCCTGAATGGTCCTCAACCCACTCCACTGTCCATGCCACTGCCTCCCTGCTGAGGGTCACCCCTGCCCTCCACTGCCTGATCCTGCATCTCTCTCCTGGGTGGTCTGCCTTCAGCTTCACAGATGACCCTGACATGATCGATACAGCCTCTAGCTGGCCCCTGGCTTGACTGCGCCTAATGACATGGGACTATATCCTGGGATTCTAATGGGACTCCTATATTACTTTATTTACCAAAATTTTCTTGTAATGTATATCTAATGGAATAATAGTGGACTATCCGCCATCTGAGAGACTGAAAACCTGCCCTAGGCAGTTGGGTTAGCCCCTTGAGCCGTCGGAACTGCCCAAGGTTTCTTCCTCTACCATAACAAGTAAAAACAAAAAACGCTGCTAGGGAGTTTTTCCTTGCCCCTGTTGCTCATTGGGCCTCTTGTGTTAAGCGCTTTGTGACATGCCTTTTGTAAAAATGCGCTATATAAATAAAATTGAATTGAAATTGAATATACAAGTGTCATTATACAGTCGTATACTGTTATACAGTGGTTCACAGCAGAGACCACCCATGTGTAACAGACGGGGCAGGGCACAGCTCAAGGGGCTAACCCAACTGCCTAGGGTCATGCAAGGTTGCATATTTGCAGTCTCTCAAATGGCAAATCCAGGGGGTTCATTTACCATCATAAGTCGGACCCTTTCCAAAAAAATTGTAATATCCCATTTTCCCTCCCTAAGGATATCCCTCAGGAGAGTCAGTCATCACAGACAATAAACCGCAACTTGCAGCAGCACAGTTTGCAGATATAGCTAAGGACTGCAATTCATGTGCCCACTAGCCCCTGCTACCCCCAATGCAATAGGGAAGCAGGATGTACAGTGAGAACTGTGAAATCCCCAAATAGGGACCCGAACAACTCCTCTCGCTCATAGCGTACATCTCCAGGACCGCTCCTGAATGGGTGCAACATACAAACATCCCTTTCAGTTCGTCCAAGCACCAACATGCCCAGACTTGAGAGCTTTTGACTTCAAAGACCAGGAGCGTAACATAAAACAGGCAAAGAAATACAACTCAAAGACAAAACCGCTCCAGCCAGGTCAGAGGGTCTGGATAAAAAAAAATGCCACACACAGGAGTAGCCTCTGGATCTGCAGGGACACCCAGATCAAATGTTGAAACTACAACCTGCAGTCTCATTTAAGTTCTCATTAAAGAGTGGTGCAATCATCCAGACTCTGGAATACACAACAGAGTTGGCAGAGCAATCCAGCCTGTCAGAAGAACGAACTTAAATAAATTTAATGTTGTGAATATATGTGGAGCAAAATAACCTCCATACCACAACATAAAGGATCAGTCTATCCTTCCTCTCAGTTAGATATTATTTGAAGCTTGTTAACAAAAATAAAGACATTTGATGTGGAAGGTTTTCAATGTTTTTTTATTATTATTTTAATGTAATGACTCTTCCCCATTGCCCCCATTGAAATCAGTGTTAAGCTTAAGAGCTGGATAATGTGAGTTTGAAAGGGGCAGATGTAATAAGCTTTGAGTTGCATCATGCTTGGTGTTCGAGAGATCACTCCAGAAACAAGTAAAAACCTCATGTGAAAAAAATATTATTGATTAAAAATATTGGCGAAGTTCTGTGATTTTGGTTTGTGGCAGCAAAGTATGCAAGTATTCAACCAATGGCTGCTGAGAAGTCTAAATATACCTTCCTCAATTATGGTTTTCTGCTCTTACCATTGCACAACATTCACGCCCGTCTTTAAATGGGGCGTGGTCTAGATAGTCAGCAAATTTACTTCCTTCAGGAAAGATTCTCTAGAGCTCAGTGGCTGCAGTACACGCACCGGCAAAATGGACATGGGTGAAGGAGGACCTCAGACGTATCTCTATGGTGGGTAATGATGACATGCATTGGTATTTTTGCCAATATATACTTATTTATATAAAAACATGTACAGTATTCTTATTTACTGTCACATGCGTTTTACAAGCCAACCGATTAGTGAAGCAACATCACCCGCTATGCCAGCCGTTAGCGAATAGAGAAATTACAAGGGTTTCTTAGTGGTATTATGCTAAAGTCTGTATATTGTCAGTTTCACATGATAATATACATCATACTATATACAATACATGTGCCATAACTGTACTTATTGCGAAATGTGGCGGATAGCGGCATGTCGAGAGTCACCCGAGCTAGGTAACAATCCACGTGTTTTAGGCCTAGTTGTAGCGTAGTGGTTAGCATTGTAGCTAGTGTTGCCGAGTATTTGCGCTGCGTTCCAACATTATTTAGGAAGACTTTTGACATTTTGACACTTTGTTTTAATTGCATTAACTCACTACGCGAGCACGGCGTTGTGTACTCTAACGCAGACAAATTTCTTAAACTCCAAAAAGGAGTGCTATTCTCTATGATGGTCGGCTAGTCGGCGTAGACCACGTTTTTTACGGTAGTCTTAGGTTGTCAGAATCTGGGATATTTGTGATTTGCTTGGTAATGTTTTAAACTGGTGAAGTGCGCAATTTAATCTTGATTGGATGAGATCATGAAAACCACATGCGTTTTTTAAACGTGTTCGAGTTAGCATTAGCCCAATGTGAACCATTTTAGTTAGACATGTGCTGCTATAGCTTATGTCTAAGCCTGAAGATAACGAAGTTATATGAAAATAAGAAGTTAATTGTGTTTTGAAGTTGTCTAAAATATGTTATTGTGCCATGTGGAGGTCTGAAACGTTCAAGTTCATAGGCGTTATGTTTATAGTATTCGTCCTTCTCAGTCGTCACGGACCAGGCATGTCTCCTACCACGTGGTTAACAAGAGGCTCATAAGTCGTCTGTCCCCTTTACCTCAGATGACCCTCTTTGCCATTTAGTGGGTTTCTAAATAGTGGCGAAGGCTTCATCTCATGTGAAATCTGTAAATTCATTTGAATTTGGACTTTCTAAGAACTAAAAAAAAATATTTCCTCCTGTTATTAGGATGCGAACTTGCGTCTGGAAAAGATGCAAAATTCAACCCTGATGATGATGATATGGAACACCAGTTGTCTATTAGAATGGTATGTATAATGTGCCAACATTGTAATGTGTTAACATGTGGACATTTCTTGATAAGGCTACATCTTTTGTCCCATTTAACCTTTTTGAATTTCATTAAAAAGTAAAATCTTTACTTGGTGTAGGATAAAATAGAATATCAGTACAAATATACGTGTACATACAAACAAGCAGTTGTATTTTGGCAGCCTTTTACAATAATTTGCAACAATTTGCACTTCCTTTTCAGGTGTGCGTTGACCCAAGCACAAAGGATGAGCTGCATCTTGTGGAGGTGGAGGGACAGGGCCCTGAGGGTAGCGAAGTGAAAGCCGTCCTGGCAGCCTTAAGGCCATCAACCACCCCCAGCGTAAGTACTCTGGGTACATTATGATGTAGTGCTAAGGTTTGCTGTAGATATGTACACAGTGGTGTAATTTACGGGGGGGGGGGGTTAGGGGTCAATAATGAGGTCCAGCCAACATACCCTCCCACCCCCAGTTAATAACATATGAATTATCTATTTATTGATTTAGAGATCTTGACCCTCACACTCTTTAGCACAAAGTTGCATCCTTGTATGTATATCTTATTGTTCCCTTACCTTCTTCACAGGTATGTGTGGGTGGTTTTGAAATTATCCCCCCAGTTGTTTTCCGGTTGAAGTCAGGGACTGGTCCTGTGCACATCAGCGGACAGCACTTAGTCTGTAAGTTCCTGATCTTCCTAAATCCAACAGAAGCCAAATGACATGACGGGAACTTTTAATTACTTAATTGAGTTACATTGGATCCACATTTGTGTAGGGATTTTTCTTATTTGCAGTAATAGTTAAGACGTTTTAACACACGGCTGCATCTTTTATTTCCTTTATTGTATGTATCTTTATTTATTTATTTATTTATTTATTTATTTATTTATTTATGTCACCAGTGATGCCGGGTTTGGACGAGGAGGAGGATGATGAAGAAGAGGAAGAAGTGGATGAGGAAGTACTTAACCATCTGAAGAGGTCGGCACCTGCTGCCATGAGAATGTTGGTAGGTAGATGACTTTCAATGGTTTAACGCTGACATTAAGACACAAGGCTTACAGCAGAGATACTGCAGACACGTTCAAAGAACTTAGTTGGATTTATTTTTTCTTAGCAGAAAAAGGCGAAACTTCAAATGGACGATGATGATGACGACGATGATGATGATGATGATGATGATGAGTGAGTGTTTTGGGCTTGCATGTGTACAGCTGTGTCTAAATGGATGAATTTGGTAAAAAAAAAAATACCTTTACACGGGAGAAATTGAGATGCAAGTTGTTTGTTGTAATGCAAGTAATTTGTTAGGAAATGAATGACTTATTTAAAATGTGATTAGTATATGCTGATGCTGACATCAAGGGTGGTGCTATATGCTTGCTTTGATTTGGGATGTGTACCTGTTTACTTCAGGTTTGATGATGATGATGAGGAGGAGGAGGAGGAGGAAGAATCCCCTGTAAAGGTATGCTCCACCCCCCTGTATTTTGCATGGCTGGCATGCACTCAACAAACATGTCTGCTGTTTGATTACTGATGATTGTAGCAGTGATTTTTATAAAATGCTTAACCCTTAATGTCACACATTAACGATTATCTGGTTGACCTGACCTTCACATGGGGGGCATCAGTTGACTCTGAATGCTAGGGGATCCGGCATAAAAAACAACAACTCTGATATAATGCCCAAAATAAGTTTCACCTTGATAACCTATTTAGGTAGCCT
The DNA here is from genome assembly GCA_017657215.1 of Limnothrissa miodon. Classification (NCBI taxonomy): domain Eukaryota; kingdom Metazoa; phylum Chordata; class Actinopteri; order Clupeiformes; family Clupeidae; genus Limnothrissa; species Limnothrissa miodon. Next base: position 19,291 of record JAGFZM010001735.1, on the reverse strand, counting down.
TTTTTTTTTTTTTTTTTCAAACAGGGGGCTATGCAAAAATTCATGGTTGTCAGGTCTGCTGTTGCCGGTTTTAAATACAAGACAATCCAACATGTTTTGTTAAACAGATTATTGACTAATAAAGACTGTGTGCTACTTGTTGTTTCAGCCAAAAAAGACATTGTCCAAACCACAGACGCCTGTAGCCCAGAATGGCAAGTCCCACAAGCCTGGCACACCAGGCAAACAGGTGAGAATTGTCTTGCCATTTTAGTCGACTAACCACCCCGTCCCTCTCTCCTCTCAAGAGCTGTTGAACTAAACATACTTCTTCACACCCATCTTTGTGAAATGAAAGATAATTAATGTGTGTTGATTTTGTGTGTGTGTGTGTACAGCAAAAGACCCCAGACAACAAGAACAAGAAGATGCAGTCGCCCAAAACGCCTCAGACTCCTCGTGCTCCCCCCACAGTAGACGAAATGATGGAAAGGATGAAGGGATTTGTGCAGAAGGTTTGTGACGTAGTCGTGGTGGTCAGGCAGTCGTTGGATTGATGTGGACAGATTTTCTTGATTGTTTTAAATATTTCAAAAACAGAGACTCATTTAGAAAGCCCTCGGGTTGTCAGGACTGCGTACCTCATGGGTAAACAAACACAAGCTAACCTTACAAGAAAGTACAGTATAGACTCTGTCAAGCTGCCTTATCGGTGAACAATTTTTCTTTTAATCATCATTATTATAATATGGCTTTGTGGATTTTTTTTTTTTAAATACCTGGATTTCATTGCTCTCCTTGGCTACGCAATGTCTATTGTAGTCGTCAGGCAAATTTTTTTTTTTTCTTGCGTCAGGCTGCTGCCTAACGAAGACAGAGCTCTCAAGTGCCTGATTATTCGGGTTCAACGCAGCTTTTGTGGAACCTCTTTGGAATTGAATTGAGGACAAAATGTGAAACCAGAATCATTAAAGTTGTTATGAAGATAATTGTGTTCATCCTGTAGGAAATTCACCTTATTTTCTTTCATGATTGCCCGGTCTTTGGGATGGGTTGATTTGGGAGTGTCTGGTCAATTACCTGGATGATTGCTCACAATCCCAACATTTGTGTTCTCTCTGCAGGGTACGTCTCTACCAAAACTCCAGCCTAAATTTGAGAACTTCGTAAAGAACACCTTCAAAGTCAGTGACGTGAAGGTATTTGTCCACCTTTTTATGTGGTATGATGGTGTCCTACTCGGTGCGTTTCCCCTCATCAGATGTTTTGTGTGTGAAGGCCACTAATATAATTAGTCACGTAAGTTTAGCATTTCAGTTGACTTTGTGAAATGTGACGGTTATGAAATGACTTCGGGCTCATTTACCCAGACGAGTTCCAGGACATTTTTGTGAGGGAGAAAAATGCCTGTCTTGGTCCTCATCTGCTGTTTTTATACTAAACGTATAAAGCCCTCAAACATAATTGCATTACGTTAGTTAAAAATTTCAAAACTAGCTAGTCACACAAGCCTTCACTTGGACTGGTCATGTCTGACCAATTGGCTATCGGGACATCTGCCGGGCTGGGTGGGACATACCCCAAAGCAGGTCCTTGGCTGGTCTCCTTTCGGACCAGCAAGGTCAGCTGGAGACTCACCTTCTGTGAAAATCCAGTTAATTTCTTTCCCTGATGGTGTAAACCAGCCTTATATAAAAGAGCTGCCTCTGAAGTTTTACCCCACAACCTATTGGAATTTTGGAGTTAGAATTAGTAGGCAGTTACTGATGGTGACTTTCTTTATGACTAAAGATGAGGACTCTGCACTATTTGCATGTTAAAATCTCACCCTTGTTCCTTCAATGTCCTTCTAGACCGTCGCTGACCTGTGGAAGTGGAGGCAAACGTTGGAAGAAGGCAAATGATCAGCTGCCCTCACTCAGTTTTTCGGTTGTCATTTCTTTTGATAAATTATAACCATTTCCCCCTTTCAGCCCTTTTCTTGTTTCTTTAAACCCTCCCCTCCCCAGGTGGAGTCTTGATTATGTAGTCTTGCAACCCCGTTTTGTAAGTCTGCTTTGAAACGGTGAAGTCCAGATTTGACCTTGATCCTGCCACCAGAGCCTTATCTATCTAATTTGCCAGGAAGCCACAGGAGCGGGGGGGGGGGGGGGGGCGTTTGAGTCCAATACTTTGTTATTGTTTTGGGGAAAAGAAATGTGTATTAATAGACCTCAGGTTTATCATGTTTTGTTTAGTTAAAGAAGGATATCGTCAGTATTCCCATGTTCTGTTTTTTTTTTGTTTGTTTGTTTGTTTGTTTTTTCCCCCCCTTTCTTAAGATTTGAAGTTCAGAGCCTTTATTTTTCCCATCTATGTAATTTGTTTTTATTGGTTAGCTGGCTGGTTGGTTAATTGTGTTACTGTGAGATCTTAACCATGTTGGGCGAATGAGGTTTTTATATGTCCCCTGCCCTTTTGGAGGGTTGTATGGAGATTTGTGGAGAACAAATAAATAATTCCATTGAAGCTTGAGTTACTACTTGTTTACTTAACACACACACACACAGTATATATATATATATATAGTTATATTCCCAAAATGGCCCGTTGGTTTGGTGCAAATAGTGTCTCGCATGTATTTATTTTACATTGCTCTACAATTTGTAGTCCTTGGGCACATCATAGGCCTTTTGGTAGAAATTAAAACGTAACAAATTTCCAAGTTTAGTTCAGTAAAAATTCACAGTAGGCAAGGCCTACAGATGGTCTGCCACAGGCTAATTGGGGGTATGTTTTTTTTTTTTGGACACAAGCTGCCGAAAGAAACTGCTGGTCCTCAAACTAAATTTGTTTTTGTTTTTAAAATCGGTAAGCCCAGTTGACACTTTTTGTGGACTCAAAGGTCTGACTTGTGCACATCTCTGAACTGGTTGACTACATTATTCTTTATCACAAAACCGACATACAAATGGTTTCCATTCATGAATTCCATGAATGAGGGCATCTTCAACCAGAGCTTTCATTTGGGAGCATTTAATATCTTTCAATTGAGGAGATTAAGGGTGTTGTTCAGTCAGCCCTATTATTAATTGATAAGCACTGAAAATATTTTATTGCATGTATGGCTTATAACTATTTCAACATAGTTATACATTAGACTGCATACCTTATAACTAATGTATCAAGTTACATAAAGATATAAGAATAACTTGTACATCATGTAAATGTCAATGAATGACTAAACGCTCCGATTTCCAGTGCCTGATGTCAATGGAGAGTCATTCAGCCTCTGGGATTCACCTCAACCCCAGACGTGCGAGGGACCAGCTGCAGTTTGATGGGTCTCTTAGGAGCTGTGAAGCCCACAGTCTCCAACTCCAATGGAAGCTAATGGAATATCAAGGAAAGTACATGATCAGTACAGTGGCATTCAGTAAATGTTCAGGAGACAGTCGTGTCTACTGGTTGTTGCTTTGGGCTTGACACCAAAGGGTTGCAGCTTCAATCTTCAACCAGTAGATCATCTCACATCTAATGTGTTTACTGTGTGTAGTTCCCCAATTCACGATTGGGATACAGAAACCAAATATCCTTGACCAAAATAATATACTAGGCTATGTACTTAGTACATCAACTGAGAAGTTTATCAATTTATCTGGATTTTAACAGTTATAACTGGAGTTGGTAAAGTCAGATATGTCCCAAGACTGTTGTAACTATGAACTGTAGACCACACTCATCATGTGACAATAGGTAACATAATTAGCATAGTCAATATGGGAAACGGGGGTGAATTGGTCATTATGATTAGACACATTGACTATGCTAATTTTGTTACAAAACCTCTCTCACCTCTGTCTCTGCACAGGTAGTGACGGTAAATCTCTGCAGCAGCTCCACGATGGCCAGTTTCATGCTGATGAGAGCGAAGCGCATTCCTAGGCAGTTCCTGGGGCCGAGTCCAAATGGCATGAAGGCATACCGGTCAATCCTCTCCCTGTTCTCCTTACTGAACCTAAAGATGAGTGACAGGAAATACAGAGCCATTTTATTTTGGAAATCTCCTCAGAAATAAAATAAGTAGCAATAAAATTAAGTGTTTAAAGGATTTGCCCCTTTGTGGAGGAGATTTCAAAAACATGGGACCTACTCATGTACATTCAATATTAGATTCAGTTCAGGGGGCTCCTGCCTAAAGTAACTTCTACCCTGACCCCCATAAGTTCTTTTCATTGCAACCTCTGCAATCTCTCCCTAACCCTAACCCACTTCTCGTCTGCTCTTCCATCAGCACATCCTCTTCACTAGAGATGATGATGTCCCCTATACACTTTACCACCATCCTCACTAGCACTAATGATGTCCCCTATACACTTTACCACCATCCTCACTAGAGATAAT
>JAGFZM010001735.1:0-14919 GCA_017657215.1 Limnothrissa miodon | reverse complement strand
TAATGATGTCCCCTATACACTTTACCACCATCCTCACTAGAGATAATTATGTCCCCTATACACTTCACCACCATCCTCACTAGAGATAATGATGTCCCCTATACACCCACTTGGTTCTCTCAGGCCTACCCTTGACCCTTGAATGATTCCAGTCGCTGCCCATCAACCTCTGAGCTTCTGAGAAACATTTGCACAACACAAAAGGTCCTTAGGACTTAAATATGATCCAGTCACTGTTATCATCCTTGTCATTACTGTGGTAGTTCTAACGCTTTATTTCAATGCCTCTCTAGCCAGCCAGCCTCTGTTGTAAAACCGCTACAGACAGTCAACAAAGCAGCAGTGTGTCTGATCTTCAGTCAACCTAAAAGGGAACATCACCCCTCTGTTTACTGGGCTACACTGCTTGCCTGTCCATCAGAAAGAGATTTATTCTTGTGATCATTTCTCATATGATTCCCACAAGCATATAGGTAATCATAATAATCAGAAATTACACAACAGCAATGGATCTTTTTCTCTTCTTTCATCTTTTTTTCTCTCTCTCATGTACCTCTCTGGCTTAAACAACTCAGGATCAGTCCAGAGTTCAGGGTCTCGGTGAAGGACAAATGCGGGCACCATAACAACAGTTCCCTTGGGAATGATGACACCACCGATGTCCACAGTCTTCTTGCAGAGTCTATCAATTCGAGCAGCAGGAGGGTAGAGACGGAGTGTCTCGTTTATGACACAATCCAAATACTCCATCTGCATCAAGGCGTCATATTGGACTTCAGTCTGAAGGGAGAAAGGAGATATTCTCACAACTGAACCAAATATGGTTCAAAAGGTCTTGAAGGGCTCTCCAAAACACATAACCGAAATACATCAAAGCAACTGGACATTTTTTGTATTTAGTTAAATAACTTAACAACAGTAACATCAAAAACAAGAAGAAGAAGAAATCATTTTTATTTCATTGGAAGGAAACATTTTTATTTCATTGGAGTAAGAAAAGTCAACCTTGTCTGGGAAGACTTCATTAATCTCATCTTGGAGCTTCTTCTGGGTGTCTGGGTTTGTGGCCAGGTTGTAGAACAGGAAATCCAGGGTTGTGCTGCTGGTTTCATAACCGGCAAAGATGAAAAGTATTGACTGAGACAAAATCTCATGGTCATTCAGTCCTGGGTGAAAGATGAAGGCAAGGCAAGGCAATTTTATTTATAAAGCGCATTTCATACACAAAGGCAACTCAATGTGCTGTACAGATAAAACAGTTCAGAGACTGCATTAATAACAGCACAAATTAAAATTTGAAAATTAAAAATTACAAGTGCACAAATATATGTGTTAAAAGATCATTTAAAATAAAACCCAATAAATAAATAAATAAAAGAATAATAAAAAAGATGAATAAATAGATAAAAAAAAGAAAAGAAATACAAATATATGTGTTAAAATAATCATTAAAATCATGATTAATGAAGACAAAAGGGACACAGTGCATGCTTCTTTTTCAGTCTAACAGGATTCTTGAAGAGTTCATGTAATAATTTTCCAGGCCCAATGTTTATGATGGCTCTTATGATAGTTTTTCTTTCAAAATGTGTTTCTATTCCATTTCATAAATTCAAATATTTTTACACTACATGGCATCGTCTCTGTCCTTTTTCAACTTTTTGCAGAGACAGTGTTGATACCTTTGAATGTTTCATATTCTGTGCCATTTTCATCTTTCCTTGGAGTCTGAGAGTCTATCTTCAGCTGTAAGAAGTCCACTCGTTTCTGCAACCACCACAACACACATGCAGGGTTTACAAATACATGCAACACTAGTCTCACCCCAGCTTGGTTTGATATACTTCTTGGTTAGATGCACTTCTGATTAGAAACTGTATTTAGTTACTCTGTAGTTACTCTGTATTTATACATGTGTAATGAAGTTGAATCTAATCTAATCATCTATATGTAATTGGCGCCGTAATTACATAATGACTGTGGACTGGTGTGGATATGATTTGGCTACATAGTTCAAACTTTGGAATAGTCATGACCCACCCTATCAGAGCTGGCCTGTTTCTCAGTCCTGATAGTTTGCATGACCTTGAAAAAGAACTCAGTCACGGAGAGGGGGATAAAAGTATACCCCATTTTCTCTAGAATGGGTGCCGTGAGGGGAAAGAAACCTAAAATAGAATTCAGAAGAGTTGTTAAAATAAACAATATCTGGATCATAGCAGCAGTAAATATACTAGTAGATGAACACAAATAATGCATTGTTACTTGGTCATTTTTACTTGCATTTTAGAGCTAGCATTTTAGTTAAGGTGATTCAAGATGAACAGAACAAATCTTTTCCTGTTCTGAAAATGGAAGGAGAGTCACTGAATGATGGAGGATGATAATTCAAAGGCAACATCCTTTTTGGATTCAGATAAAAAATCTGGATCCATAAATTATGACACTATATGTGTACAATTCAGACATTACCTGCAATCAGGAAGTGTAAACTTAAGAAGTCTATCTTGGCCATTTTCTTAACATGGGTGACAAGGGGGTCTTTGGGGGTTGTTGACGGAGTCGATGTCCACACTGAAAGCTGTGCTGGTCACCACATCCATACTGTAAGCTCCAAAGTACCTGGATGTACAAGTGAAAACATTTTATACATAACTGTGAATCATTTTAGGCCATCCCATAATACCCCTGTATGTACACACTCTTTGGTGTCCAATGGCCTGCCCAGGTCAGCGTCCTTCTTCATGCTGTTCACCAGGTTACGCGAGTGGCTCTTCATGATTTGAAACATCTAATAGAGAAGAAACGGAGAAGAGCTCTTATCATGCAAAATTTTGACTGTGATCATGTGATCATGCATAATGAGATACTGGTTTTACTGTATAAAGCCTAACATTTTTAACATACAAGATTAATTTCACAAAAAAGGCGATATTACAAATGCACCTTTAATAATTTTATTAAATATTTGTTGTTTTTTTGCTGTAATACATAATGCATTTGTAATACATTGTTAAATATCTTGCCTTTGTACAGAAATGTTATTTTGAAATGTCATTATTACAACATTAACAACATTTTAATAGTTTCAGAGAAATACATAATGCATATTTCTCTGAAACTTTTAAAATGTTGTAATAAGGACATTTTGAGATAACATTTCTGTACAAATGCAATGCAACAAAAGCCGATGGAGGGAGTGGAGAAATGAGCACCTCTTTGAGGCGTCCGCTGGTAAAGAATGGAGTTAGCACTCCACGGATCCTTCTCCAGTCCTCATCCTTCGTGTTAAACACAGCATCATGCAGGGGCCCATCAAGACCTAAACTCTAGAATTCAGAGAACAATGCACAATGACCTGCTTGTGTTAGTCCATCCCACTGACCGCATACATAGCTGGACAGCTACAGTATATATACAGTCAGTGGTCCATCCAACTGCACAAGCATTTGCTTTTGATCCGCTCTAACACTTCTATAGCTGTGTATCACTACTGAATGATCAGATCAGTCTTCCACAATAGTCTGATTATTGTGTGGGATTGTGGAAGCCCTGAACCACTTAACCCTGAAAGTGTAGAACAAGAAGAAAAAAAAGGAGTGCTGTTTTTTTTATCTTCTTTTGATCTTTTGATCTTCTGCCCTCCAGTAGCTGACATCAATATTGGTTCACAGTTCACCTTAATACAGCATTATGTTATCTCGAAATAAAAGCTAAACTTAATGCGACGCACGCCACATTATGTGATTAAGGGCCTGCATTGAGAATGTTCAATGTTCGAACAACGGTGGGGTAAACGTCAAGATATTATCTTGTTATTTCAAGATAAGATCTCGACTCGTTATTTAGTGATATTACAGATATATAAAAAATGTTTTTTTTATGCTTGTGGGTGAAAGGCTTCTGTATGAGATGCTATTTTACTAATTTAATTTTTATTAGCTTATCATATATCAGCTGGCAACTCTGAACTAGCATTTGCATTATTTATCATTTTTTTGAGCCTTCACACAGAAAAACATTTAGACAAATGCATAGGCAAGAGTGAAGGGTGGACATGTGAGGAGAGGTTACTGTACCCGTCTGTTGGTGAAATATGAGTAGCATTCCTTGACCAGGACTGTTTTAATCAACTCTGTGTCCATAATGACAAGAATGGGCTGTCGTCCTTCAAAAATCCTAGAGGAAAGAACCAGAAAAATAGATTAAACACTAATTGGTTTGTAAGCAGAATTTTTGCTCACTATGAATTCACCTTGAAGGATTTCATCTAAGTTTTGACTTGTCTTTCTCTGTTTCCTAGGTTACTGTAATTGGCTGTATATTTAAATTTGTCTCTCCTTCCTTGGGCCTCTTCTCACTGTAACAGACAACTCTTATTCCCATCTTTTTTCACACTCTTTCCTTTTGTCACATCTATCCAAGAAGTGTATCTCAGGTATTCACAGGCATTACATTCCACTAGATGGCAGCAGAATGCTGGCTACAAAACATCACAACTGTTTTCTGTTTTTGTACCAGAGAGGTAAGTTAGGATTTTTGAACATTTTTGCACAATACATTTCTTACCCCCACATTCTGCCAAACGTCTGGAAACACTCCAAGTCATAAAAGTGGAAGCCCTAGAGTGCAAGACAAACACCAGTGGAATAAATCTGTCTGCATTTGTATCTACACACACAGTAGTGTGAGTTAAAGATGAGTTGCTTAGACGTTTGTACTGTTTGACCTTGTGGCCTTCTTATTGTTTGTTCATGTTTCTTTTTGTTTGTTTGTTTGTTTGATTGACAGTGTTGTGTCAGTACATGTCTCTTTTGCAGCTCTCTCTTTCAATGAGCATCACACTTTTTTTAACATAACATTACCACTTAATACGAAAACACCTCAATGCAGAGCACAACATTCCTTCCTTTACTGATAACAGACTAAGACCCATCTCACGCTACCTTTGTTATGTAAGAGGGTCATATCCGTGTGAGCCTCCATCATCCTCACCTCTCTCATTTGCTGCAGTGCTGGAGACAATCGTCTCTCTTACATAACTAATGCTAAGCACCTGTGCCATGTGGAAGTCATTTCACAGACCAACCTTTCTGTAGTTGAGCAGATTTCCAAAAAAAAGCACAGGCTTTGGTCCAGGGATCCCCATTTTCTTAAAAACTCCATAAGGCCAGTATCCATACCTACATAAATAGCACATAACATTAGCTTTGTTGGTAAATGGTTTGTGAAATAATACATCTTCTTAATTAATCTGTTATAACTGCAGCCAACTTACACAAATAACAAGCCGATGAAGAGCAGCAATAGTGTCCATGTTTGTGTTGATAAAAATGACAAATAGCTCATCATATTTGTCATTATGTTGACAGCGAGATTTTCAGCTTTGTGGGAGTAATGTCACTATTTGCCTGCTGTCTGACATAATGCAGTGGTACTTTGTAACAGATCTCTTTGTATCAGCTTGGGTAAATCATTTGTTTAAGAAAACTTTGAACTTAGCTATATTTAACATATTATTTAAGTGTCAAGATACATCAACAGAGAAATGACAGCGACTATAAATACAAACATAATTTCAACACAAAAGAGACACTCATTAAACCAGTTAATAAATAGTCAGGTTAAGTCAAATGTCAAGTCAAGTGCAAACAAAAAATAAAAAGATAAGATACAAATAGCTTTAAAAAAAAAAAAAAAGCCACAAACACACACACAAACATTACTAGAAAACAACTGCAGTGGAACACATCTACAAACAGCTAATGTGATTTCTCTTCCTCTCTCAAACACACGTACACTTTTCATTGATACTAGAAAGAAAGCTTTATTAAATGGTAGTTAGGATCCTCAACTTTGGCCTATACTGTGTACTGTGTACAGGTCTGAACAGTAATATCTGAAACTACCCAGACATGAGCCATCACTAATCTAGGACTATTTAAATTTATTTTAAAGACGTTTCCAGGATTTCCAAAGAGTTTAATAAAAGAGAGAATGTAATTTTAGTTTGCATTTTGCAGATGATTCTACGGTTATTGGACACAACAACCACTGTTCGTCCTGAGGGCACTGAATAAAGAGTAGTGTGGGGGCGCCGTAGCTTGCTTGGCTATGGCGCTATGCAATGGGTCCCGGGACCAGGGTTCGAGTGTGACCTGAAGTCATTACCCAGTCCTGCCCCATCTCTCTCTCCCAAATCTCATTTCCAGTCATTTCCTTTGTTGTCTTGTCCAATTGAAGGCAAGCAGGCCCAAAAAATATCTTTAAAAAAAAACAGAAATGCGTACACACTTCTGTATTCTCAGGATAGAAAAGCTATTGGTTGATTATGATCAAGCTAAGGTTGTTCTTAAAGTCCTCAATTCAGAGGCGTAGAGAATAATGAAAAATATACACATAGAAAAACTTCCGAAGAAGAGAAGGAGAAAGAAATTAAATAAAATTCTTGAGAAAACAATCAATTTGCAAAGAAAGATACACGAAAAGTCAGTGAAACCTTATTTTACCTTTGAAAATGTGTCAACTAGAGTTATGTGTATCCTAGAGTTAAAAAGAATACTCTTTGCATACTCTTTGCAGACTGTCATTTTCCAAAAATGTTGGTGTTTGTTTCATTTTAAAAAAAGACAAGTCATGTGCCCATAAAATAATTCACTGGCCACATCAAGAGTAAAGCTGTTGCAGCTACTGTTTGGTATCAAGCCATAGCAGGCGGCGCGTGTAGACGCAGCGGCCTCTGGCTCTCCTGACCGTACGCATCACTGTGGGATAGCTAGAAATGTAATTTCGATTCCTCTGTATGTCCAGTATATGTAGAGAAAATTGACAATAAAAGAGACTTAACTTAACTTAACTTAAGCCCAGATTGTCATGACATAATGGTAGTTTTACTGTACAGGTAATGTTGTCAGGCTGAACTTAGAACTTTACCAGGAACTTTAAACCTAACACTGCTTCACATCTTCACATTCTTTGTTTGTTGATATGTGTGTTGTACCCATGTGACATGACATGATAAAACTATACTAAACTACAGATACCACCAATGACCATCTTTATAGATTAGTATTTAATAACTGTGTTTGTAAAATATATATTGTTTATTTTGTTAACACTAGTTTTGTGTACTATACTGCTGTCTGGATTGTCATTCCTGAAGGTTCTATAAAATCCAAATGATCTACTTTCCTGAACAGTAGAGGTCGTTGTTTGATTGACACAATAGGCTATGCATGAAGGGGTAGACACACATGTTTGTTGCAACCTTTTCTTTGGCCGTAAACCATTAAGCTAACTTATTCCAATTACATCTGTTAGGGTTTAGGGTATAGGTTGAAATGCTATAATACAATTTGAGTGCATGTCTATCCATCTCTCAAGATGTGTCTGACATACATACAGATACCCAGTTTTTTCCTACTTTTATATGGCAATATTAAAATCTGTGACAAAAAAAGTACATTTAAGTTTCTGATCATAATGGGTTGTATTTGGAAGGCCTCTATTTTATGAATGCAATCTTCTGTGGACTTAAGAACTTTAGTTTACGCAAAAAAACATCCATGCCTGCATCATAAAGATGACATCACAAGATGTCATGTGCTTCCTATTCTAATGCGACATGCATTCAGAGATGCATTAAACTCAACCCGTGAGCCGTAACCTTTAGGCCCATAAATAGTGTGAGCCAGAGAAACTTGTCCTGACTTGCCACTGGTAGGAAGAGGGACAGGAGTGATATAAGGCTTTCATAAGCCAGAGCAATGCCTCTGTGAGCAACATTACGGGAGTCTTGGTCTCTAGAAAAATTCCAGTTGATCCAGTTTGAAAAATGGCTAGAACTGGATTGGGCAGTTTGTTTAACATGGTCTGACCACCTTGTTGTTTTCAAAACTTTTCACAGATTGACCAGCATTATGGTTGTGTTTAGCAGATTTTTTTATACTTTGATACAATGTCCGTCCGTCCGTTCGTGTGTGTGTGTGTGTGTGTGTGCGCCTGTGTATATATATATATAAGTGGGAGGGGTAGGTATATTTTTAAGGTGTTTACTGGGCACCTTAATCTCCTCCTGTGTCCTCTATCAGACCTTTACACTTATTCTCACGTTTCCCCCATTGTATCAGATGGAACATGAGCCCGTGCTGATTCTTCTTTTGTACACAAAAGAATACAGTGAAAAGCAAAGTTGATGGGTTGTGTATTTAGATGGCTAACTCAAATGTCAACACACATTGAAGCAATAGATTTGTCCCAGTGAAAAATAGTGAAAAGTGGCAAAAAAAAATTCTCCGGAAAAATGTATGTGTTCCATAGAGAATCCTCATGAGTTGCTTCATTAACATTTGACAAAACATACACATATTGTGCTGATTTCTTGATGACATTGAATCTGTTTATGTTGTACACCAGTTCTTGTTAGTTCTCAGCTAATGACCTTGAGGATTTCATCCTGCAGTTTGGTCTGCTACTTGTTTTTTTTTTCCTTAACATGACATTACAAAAATACTTTCCAGAGAGTTGAATTAGCCTCTTTCCAGAGAATGTTGAATTAGCCTCTTCATAAAAACACAGACAAATGGATGAACAACATGAAAGGGTTGTTAAAATCATGCTCTGCAGTTGTTAGAAAATTTGGAAATATTTGGAAAATTCTTGTCCACAGCACTATCATGCAGCAGAAGAGCTTTATCAGCTGGAGAATACACTCCCTGTCTGACATGCACAACAGACAGACTTAGGAAGTCGTTTGTACCCTTTTTGACCCCTCACTTACAAGACATTTTTCTACAATACTGTGTATTGTTAACACTGCCTAGGGACCTTACTGGCTACATTAGCCCACATGCACAACCAACTTGTAACTTCATACTTGACCAATAACAAAAACTGTAACTTGATTCTTGACCTCATACTTGACTGATGCATAAATCCATATATGACTTATCCTTGCACTGATGCTGTAATTTTTATGTTATTAGGCTATTTTTATTTTTATCTTACTGTCCATATACTTATACTAACATCTAAATTGCTATTCTTATATTTTTTATTGCCCAGTTTACATATGCACATATTGCTGGTCACTAGACTTTTAATCTTGCACTGTTGCACTACTGGACTCATTTGCACTACTACCTTGACACACACCTCAAACTGGACCACAGTACATTCATGCGTATCTCTACCCTGAGTATTTGTATTCTACTGTTCCTTTTAGTAATGTTGATCTAGTCATGTTGATTTGTTGATCTGCTTCTTATCGTCCAGGGTACACTGTAGTGCCTATCTTAGCACATTTATCTTAGCTATAAAAAATATATAATTTCACTACAAATTATTACTAATAATTATGAACCTATTATGAACCTAAGTGCCTTTTGCATTTGGAATTTGTTTTGGGGATTTTTTCAAGGCATGGAGTGGTTTGTGTGTTCTTGTTAAAACTTTTCTTTCCAGTTTAAGTTTGTTGGCGACTGCGTGCCTATACCGCTGTTCGCAGCCGTGGGCTTTGTGCAAACCCATTAGGTGCGTTCGCGCGCGGGTGTGGGCCACCGTGCTGCTTGTCTTCTGGCTTGACTTTTGTGCTAGCCCATTTAACCTCTGCTTGGCAGCTGGGCATTTTCCGTAGCCTGGCTGTTTGACAGGCCACTGTATTATCTTCTGTGTGTTTTGCCATTGTGCTGGCGCCATAGTGTTTTGTTTTGTTGTGCTAAATTGCATTATTGCACGGCAAGTACATTAGCCTACTTGCCTGTCTGTTTGCAGGCCACTGCATTATCTTTTGTGTATTTTGCTATTGTGTTAGCGCCATAGTTTTGTTGAATTTCTTGTAGGCCTAACTGTATTGATACTACACGGTAAGTACATTTCGTGTAGCGTATTTTGTAGCGTAAGAAGGACTCCAGGCGTCAAGACCGCCTAAGCTTCTGTGGTGTTGTGATGGCTTCCCACTACTGCAGGATCTGCACCGCCCCGATGATGGCCAGTGATGGGCACAGAGAGTGCCCCTTGTGTCTTGGGGCTGCCCACGTCCTGGAAGATGTTGACAACCCCTGCAGTGCTGCTTGCGACCTCTCTAGTGGTCAAAGACAGCGTCGGGCCACCCTGGTGGTATATGGGACGGCGTCCCTCGTGCTACCCCACCACCCCCCATACCGGTGCCAGATGACTACGCTGCAATCATGGTTATCATGGGGTAAGTTGATGCAGAGCCCGCAGTACAATGTAGGCTGCAACCAGCTGGCAACGGCTAGGTAACCTGCAGAGACGGGACTCGGGGACATGTTTCTCAAAACCTTCCTATCGCTAGTTCTTGAGTTATACCTTAACCCAAAGATACGAGTTCTTGGGATCTTCTGTAGATCTTCAGGTAGCCTAACACGTTCATAAGGTTGGTGGACCACTCTTAAGCTTAAGAGGTTAACATAAAATATATTTTATTGTCTTAGCCATGTATATTTACTGCCATATAAGATCCAACATGGTTGTGTTGCATTTTGTACTTTATTTTATAAAACATAAATAAAAAACCCCAAAATACATTTTCTTCGTCTTTTAACCCCTCTAAAATGCGAACCCCTCTAAAACACGTCATGTTAATGCACTATTAAAATGTAAAGGCCCACTATGCAAGATTTTTCATTTAATTAATCCATTTCATACTGTTTAGGATGCTAAAATGAGTCATTACACATGGAACGAACGGTGTAGAATGCGCCACCGTGGCCAAAAGCGGTAGATACAGCACTTGCAATGTTCAGCAGCGCGGACCGCCTCCAATAGAATGCAGTGCAATACAATGCAATACAGCGGTCTTTAGAGGGAGCTCGTGAGATAAAAAAAACAGAACGTTGCTTAGCCCTTCTTTAAATAGCATATATTTTGTTGAAATTGTCACTTAAAGGCTAATAAAATAAACTACATTCATGCTCAAAAGGTGCCAGAAACATGGATTTGGCAACTTGAAGACTTTAAGAGATGTTTGGGGAACAGTAGAAAACCCACCATGCCACCATGTACTTGTGTGAGACTGGATTCTCAACTCTGACAACTATGAACCGACAGGTTTTGTGTGTGCGGGAGTAAGGGGTAAATGGCTGGTGGTCAGATATCTGAAGGGGTACGAGGCTGTGAAAAGTTTGGGAACTACTGGTGAAAGTGGAAAGTAATGCCATGTGTGAAGACTTGATGTCAGACAATCCATGGTGTACATATATTGCAAGTTAGTTTTGTGTATGTGTGTGTTTGTGAGAAAGAGAGAGTGATCAGAGAGTGCATGGTTATTTGTATGTGTGTGTGAGTGTGTGTGCAAGATGGAATTAATGAGTTTTGTCCATTTGCTCATTAAATGAAACAATGGCCCTATTAAAACCATCTAATATGGCGTGGGAAAAGGAAATAAGGGGGTTCCCTATTTCATATATATATATATATATATCATCAAACTGTACATACTGTACACACTGTACTGTACATGTACATAATCAAACAAGTTACTGGAAAATTGTAAGTATGATCACGTCATTCAACAGAATGGGCGGCCTGTTGCTGCCGAACATGTCATATGAAAGCAACCATCTTGTCTTTAAAGTGTTAACCAAAATGTAGTTTTTGAAAGAGAAATCCCTATTAATTTTGATATAGACTAGAATTTGGCACCTGAGGCGCAAGGGGGCTTGTTTTTGAAAGTCAGTCAATGACATCACGTTATGTTAATGATATAATCATGAGCACCTCACGGTAGACAGTCTACAACAACATCTACAGTACGCGGACGACCTCAGGAAGCCAGATTTCGAAGCTTTGAGGATGTTGAGCTTCCTTTCCTTTTTATCGGCGCAGACGTGGACTCTGGTCCTGTTATTTCTTGGGCTGATTGTGGTGTAAGAACAACTCTAACTCTAAAATCTAGTAGTATTTTAGATATAAAAGAACATGTAGGCTGCAGTGTAATATTGAGATAAGACAGACACATATTGGCCTAAATTATAATTATGATGTAAAAGAGGGAGAGGAGGCCTAGAAACTACAATGTTACAGTAGATATGCTGTCATGTGCAGCTCAAAATGCTTAGCTCAGAGAAGTATGAACTGTCAGAACTTGTTTTGCCCAAATTCAACTTCTGAGACAGAAAAAGAGAACAGAGGTCCTTAGTCAACAGGCCTAGAGTATAGAACAATTACAAAGATACTTGCATCTAGCACTGATCAAAGAAATGTTAGTGGTTACTTAATTAATTACCATTCTGACTCTAACAGACTGGGTTTGTTTAAGGGCGTATTCACACCTGCACTGTTTGGTCCACTTTAAACGGACCAGAGTTCGTTTCCCACGTTGGTCCGGACCTTTTGTGCAGGTGTGAATACAACAAACGAATCCTGGTGCGGACCAAACAACCGGACCGAGACCCACTTTTTGAGGTGGTCTCGGTCCGCTTCCAAACGGACTCTGGTGCTCAAGTCTTTTCTGTCCAATGGGAGCAGTGATCATCACACACGTGGATATATGTGTACAGAATAAAGTTCGCTTGCAAAAAGTACAGTGTGAATGCAAACCGCAGCAAATGAAAAACAAAATAGTCCGCTAATGATCCGGACCAAACAAGTGGACCAAAGGACTTTTCAGGTGTGAATACACCCTAAATGGTATCTCTGAAAATCACATGGGGAAGAATAATTCTCTGATATAAGACTACCGGGATAAAAATTCGCAGCTGTCTTGTATTTTACTCAGTAGTGACCTGTAAAATAATTTGTGAGACTTTCAGTGTAGACATAGATAAAAGGCTAACTGTCTGAGAAAAAAAAAACAGCTAATCTGTTTTTGTCTCTCACCAGGGATTCCACCATTTTGATTTTGAATGTTTTCAGAAGTATGGCAAGATCTGGGGGTAAGAAAGCCACTATACAAGTGAAGCTACACTCAATGCCTCAAGTAACAATTAGCTTACACTTTAATCAATAAAACTGACCACACCACAGCAGTGCAGTGAACATCCTTTAAAAATTTATCAATATTTTCAGTGTATCCAGTGACAAATCCAGTGTATCCCTCGGTTAGACTGAGTTTCCAAACTGCCATCAAAGCCCCAGCTATGATGAGCTATGAGTCACGAGTCAACTGTTTTTTTAGTGACTAAAAAAAGTGTGAGAATGATACGTTTTTTTTAAACCCATTTTTTAAAGGGTCTGTATATGGCAGATACGTTTCACCTGGATTATGTACAAGGAGGACTAAACCTTTTATGCGGTTTTTTTTTTTTTTTGCAATAAATTGCATTTTGTTGTGCTGAATAACACTCAAGAAACAATTAACAGTAGTCATTTACCGGAAGGTTGCAGGTTTGATGCCCACTCTACCTGACCCCATCAAAGTGTCCTTGAGCAAGACACTGAACCCCAAATTGTTCCTGGTGGCAGGCTGGAGCCTTGCATGGCAGCCCCCTCCACTGGTGTGTGAGTGTGTGTGAATGGGTGTGTGATTGGGTGAATGCCATAAACAGGCGGTGTGTGTATATGTAGCTGACAACGTTATCTAAAGATAGTCAATAAACTGTGTTAGGTTATCATTCAAAGAATCAATCAAGGATTTGTTTTGTCACATACATGCAGCAGAATTACATAAAGGTAGTTACTTAAAGGTGCTCTATGAGATGTTGCAGGATTTGAGCACAATTTCATTTTCATATCAAATCATAGGTTGATTGGCTAGCTTTCTGCCCCTTGAAAACACTATGAAAAACCCCGTTCTCAAATGACAACACGGGGGCTGTAATAACTCAAACCTGTGTGGTGTACAAACACAAGCGATAGGGGGATTTGAACTTAAACATAACAAACAACAACAAACCAGTCAGCAACAAGATGGGATGGGAGTTAATGCACGTCCTCTATCATCTTTATTGTCGATTGGTTGGCCGTAGTTTGTTGTGTTTAGGTTTTTTTTGAGTGTTTGTTTGAGTGTAACAGCCCCTGTGTTGTTGTTCGAGACCAGGCTTTTTCACAGTGTATTCAGGGGGCATTCAGGGATGAAAATAAAATCACGCTAAAATCCTGCAACATCTCATAGAGCACCTTTAACTACCAAAGTAATTTGAAACTTTTCTGTTACTGTTACTACTGTTACTAAGTTGGCCTCTTATTGCAGAAAAATACAGATAGGTCTTACCTTTGCATGAAGCTTCTGGACAATATTACAGAGTGGTTTGCCTATACATTTGTTGCATAAAGAAAATGTTTATTTTTGATGTCTCCTTCTGTGTCCAGAATTTATGATGCTCGGCAGCCTGTTCTTTGTATTATGGACACAGAGTTGATCAAAAATGTCCTTGTCAAGGAATGCTACACATATTTCACCAACAGACGGGTACAGTAGAAGCACATAATATAGTTTCATTTTTAAGTTTATTTGAAAAGACTAATGAAGATACTAATAACGATGGTCTAAATCTTAATGTGCTTTACTACTGAACGTTGGGCTGAATGGCCCCCTGTATGATGCTGTGTCCATAGTGGAGGATGATGACTGGAGACACATCCGCAGTGTGCTGTCTCCCTCCTTCACCAGTGGACGCCTGAAGGAGGTGATTAATTATCATTCAATTACACAATCAGAACACAACCACAACCAGAACACAACCACAACCAGAACACAACCACAACAATTGTTCAGCTCATTTATTACACTAATGCTTATAAGATAATTTTATGTGATATTTTACCCTGGAGTTGTCATTGTCATTGATCTAACTTAATACATTTCAAATAGGCAGTTTTGCAGTACAAGCCAAGCTTTTGTAATCACAGAATAGTCAAACACACTAACTCACAAATATGAAACAAATAGAACAATGAATTATTCTGTATCACACATTGTACATTCAGCAGTGTCACAAATATTATCTTTGTAATTAT
>JAGFZM010001734.1:0-18922 GCA_017657215.1 Limnothrissa miodon | reverse complement strand
AGTGATGAGTAGTGATTAGTAGTGATGAGCCAAATATTTGTGTTTTGTGGCAGCAGGATGCATAATATGATATGACAAAATATAACAAAAGAAAACTAAAAGAACTGGAGTTAACAAGTGCAATCTACCACTTCATTGTAACAGATCTGACAAGAGTCACACCAGCAGCTAAAAAGGGAGAACGCTGTGTTGCGAATATGAATATGATATAATATGAATAATATTGCAAAGGCAGCACTGAGGTTGGGGCTTGAGCTGAATACCGGTATGCTGGTGGTGCAGTTATCAATTCTTGCATATGAGGAAGATTTGAAATGTCTTCAAATCCTCTTCCACAATGGGCACGATTATGAGGCTGGCGGTGGGACGGGCCCCGTAGGAGAGGGGGGAGGAGGGGGGGTGCAGAGCAAATTCAGGGGCGGGAAGAATTAATGAATGCAAATACACTATGCTAAACTGAATAACACAGCTAGGATAAAATGGACACATTCTTGCAGCTCACAAAGCAGAGGATGAAGCATCACAGTTTATGGTGTGGGCGCAAAAAAATATATCAAAGGGGGGCCCAGACTAAAAAAGTTTGGGAACCACTGTCCTAATCTCTTAAACCCTTTCCCACACTGACTGCATGCATGAGGCCTTTTGTCAGAGTTCTGCTTTTGATGAAGTCCAGAAGTGTGTTCTTGCTGATGACTTCCAGTGTTTTTTGGATCAAGACAATTATTTATAAACCTTAATGCCAGTGTGTGTCCGCATGTGTCTATCAAGACCTGACTTCTTTGAAAAGCCTTTGCCACACTGATCACACACGTGAGGCTTCTGTCCAGTGTGCGTTGACATATGAGCTTTGAGACTCAACATAAGAGAAAATGTTTTTCCACACTGAGCACATTTATGAGGCATCTCTCCAGTGTGTGCGAGCATGTGGTCCTTAAAATGGGAAGTTGATATAAAGCCTTTCCCACACTGGGAACATTTATGAGGCTTTTCTCCAGTGTGTGTTGACATGTGTGTTTTAAGATTTGACATTAGTGAAAATGCTTTCCCACACTGGGCACATTTATGAGGCTTTTCTCCAGTGTGTGTTACCATGTGTCTTTTAAGACCGGTCTTCAATGAAAACCCTTTGCCACACCAGTCACAGACATGGGGCTTTTCTCCAGTGTGTGTTAACATATGAGTTTTGAGATTTGACATGCGTGAAAATGCTTTCCCACACTGGTCACATTTATAAGGCATCTCTCCAGTGTGTGTTAACATGTGGTCACTCAGATGGGAAGTTGATAAAAATCCTTTGCCACACTGAGCACATTTATGGGGCATGCCTCCAATGTGTGTTAGCATGTGAATTCTAACATATGACATTCGAGAAAATACTTTCCCACACTGAGAACACTTGCGAGGATCCTCTCCAGTGTGTGTTAACATGTGAATTTTAAGAGCTGACATTTGAGCAAACGCTTTCCCACACAGGGCACATTTATGAGGATCCTCTCCAGTGTGTGTACGCATGTGGGACTTCAGATCTTTTAATCTCCTGAATGTTCTCCCACACTGACTGCATGTGTGAGGTCTTCCGTCAGAATTCTGCTTCTGATGAACTCCAGAAGTGTGTTCTTGCTGATGACTTTCCAGTTGTTCCGGGTCTGTGAAACTCTTCCTGCAGACTGTGCAGTGGTGCTGCAGACTTCCTGTGAGTTCCTCATGCTGTCCACGGACCTCCTGTTGTGTTGAGTGTTGGGGTTCTGATGCACCTGCAAGGAACATGGAACTTCAGTTGAAAAGATTCTTTAGAACTGCATAATATTAATCCACAGGTTTCCTAGCCCCCATGGGATTTTTCCCCAGAATTGTGTTCTTGCTAATGACTACAGTTCTTTCTGGTCAAGACATTTGGTACCTTCATGACAGTGTGTGTGAGCATGTGTGTTTTAAGACCTGACTTCTTTGAAAAGCCTTTGCCACACCGATCACACACAAGGCTTTTGTTCAATGTGTGTTGACATAAGTGAACTTTAACATAAGTGAAAATGCTTTTCCACACTGGGCACATTTATAAGGCATCTCTCCAGTGTGTGTTAACATGTGAATTTGAAGACATGACAATCAAGAAAATAA
This sequence comes from Limnothrissa miodon, assembly GCA_017657215.1. Taxonomy (NCBI): domain Eukaryota; kingdom Metazoa; phylum Chordata; class Actinopteri; order Clupeiformes; family Clupeidae; genus Limnothrissa; species Limnothrissa miodon. Next base: position 16,804 of record JAGFZM010001734.1, on the reverse strand, counting down.
TTTCCCACATTGGACACACACTCCGGTGTGTGTACGCGTGTGGGACTTCAGATCTCTTAATCTCTTAAATGCTCTCCTCAGGCATGCAAACTGGGTGAAAAAGGTGAGAAGGGTGAGCTGACACGCAGGTGCGGACATTAAGCGGCGTGCAGGAAAAATTAATTTCATTGTCACACAAGAATGCATACCAGAGGCATCTTCAATATAATAAGATACAAAATGACTCAGCATATATACAACTAGCTGCCCTCTTAGCCCACCTTAAAGGTCTCATTCCATCGTATTTTCATTAATTTTGTCGTGGTCTCTTATCTAAAATAATGTCATGAGAGTTGGTTTCGACAAAAAATATGCTGTGGTTGTCTTGTTTCAAGCTATTTTAGTTAGGTGAAAATGAGAGCAGGGATAGCTTGAGAGGATTCTTATGAATATTAATGATATGCAAATGTATCACCTCTGATTGGCTAACAACACCGTGACGCTCCCTCTAGTGGGTCTGTCTGCAGGCAGCCGAACGTTTCTTGAGGGCAGGTTAACTGCATAGCTAATGTTTAAATTGACGTACATTTGTACAGCTTTTCAGATTCGCTCGTTTTTCCCTGCAGTTTTCTATCACAGGCGAATACAGACTACAGGGGTAGGATAGCATTTTAAAGTTGAGCATAGAAGTACAACTTGGGCTGACCTACGGTAATGTAAAAACATCAAGTCTTAAACGGTTTATTTTGGAAGGAGACCTTTAACCTAACTCCCCCTGCACATTGCATCACAGAAAGCCACACTCCTTACTAGGGCTGTGCGATTTTGCCAAAAATCAAAATTGCGATTTTTCTCAGCCAATATTGCGATTGCGATTTTATTGCAATTTTTCACAATAAAAACCACAAGCGCCAAATATGTCCCATTAGTATGCATATTAGTACACAAGGTCCAATTAAAAATAGACAATGAACTATTCTCATTAATCAACATATTTTTATTCAAGAGAATATCTTGTTGCATTGAACCCCAATCCTTGTTTAACAAAGTGCATAGTGTAGCTAACAAACAAGTCAATGCATTAAGTCTATGCAGTTACAAAACAAAAATATTGCGCACCTCTGCGATTTCGAAATTGCGAATTTCAAAATTGCGATTATATTGCAAATGCGATTAATTGTCCAGCCCTACTCCTTACAGACAACATAGAACCCACCAACCCATTGCCTGCCACACATACACAGCAATCAGACCAAATCAGACCACTCATTCCAATGACGTATGTGTAAGCTCGTTTCTCATTGGTTCCCCCTTTTTTGGCAACAGAAATGCCCTAAAATGGCAGGTTGGCCGGACTGACTTCGCTCGCGAAATCGAATGTAGTGCCACAGGAAGTATGAGCGGGCCCAGGCTACTATTTAATGGGAAAACAACTTGAATATAGATCCTCTCAAAACAATTATACAGCTCGGCAATCTTGTTGATTTCAACCTTAGTTACAGATATTTGATTAACTTCTGGACTACACTATTGTCATTCAGCAGAAATATGTTATTTTGTACACAAAAACATCAAAGCTAGGTTAGTAATATAAATTCAGCTATACCTTGTCAATCCAACATTAACAGATATGTTTTAAAACGTTATGGGAAAATCATCAACTAACAAATAACCTAGATTTGACATTAAGGCAGGTAAAAATGAAATGCAACAATATACATTCGTCAAAAATTTATTTTGTGAAAATTAAGAATCACTCAAACATCTTCATACCAAAATATGACACTTTGTGGTGCTTCGACTGATAGTTGATTAGTCAAAGTCAAAGTCAGTTTTATTGTCAAATACTTCACATGTACCACACTAGACATACAAAGGAATCAATAGTACGTTTCTCACTGCCCTCTTGCGTTCAATGAGGCTTTTATCCAGTGTGTGCTGACAAATGAGCTTTGAGATTTGACATTAGTGAAAAGGCTTTTCCACACTGAGCAAATTTATAAGGCATCTCTCCAGTGTGTGTGAGCATGTGGTCCCTAAAATGGGAAATTCATATAAAGCCTTTCCCACACTGGGAACATTTATGAGGCTTTTCTCCAGTGTGTATTAACATATGAGATTTCAGATTTGACATTTGGGAAAATACTTTCCCACTCTGAGAACACTTACAATGCTTTTCTCCAGTGTGTGTTAACATGTGAGTTTTAAGCGTTGACATTTGAGCAAAGGCTTTCCCACACTGGACACATTTGTGAGGCATCTCTCCTGTGTGTATTGACATGTGAATTTTAAGAGACGACATTGTAGCAAAGCCTTTCCCACATTTGTGAGGCTTCTCTCCTGAATGTGGCGCTCCAGATCTCTTAATCTCATGAATAATATTTCATTATTTTCAGACTCTCCAGATCTCTTAATCTCATGAATAATATTTCATTAAAAAAAAGTGCAAGTAGTCTAGTACAACCGAGCGTCGCCTCTTGTTTTGATTACACGCACAGCATAGAAGTTTCGCATTTACTGTAGTATTACTGTAGAAAAAAACGATGATTTTTCATAAGAGATTTCACAAGCTCCAATGGTCTAAATCACTCTAGCTCAATGGTCTAAATACTCACCCAGGAGATTCGCGAGCTCATCCTTCTTCACCTCAATCTTTTTTTTTTCAGACACGCTAACTGGCTGAAGCTTGTCATCTTTCAGCCTGCTTGCTTCAAAGGTCTAACTTAAAATACTCACCCAGGAGGTCGGGGAGCTCTTCCTCATCCTCTTCCTTCTTCACCTCAATCTTCACTGTTGTCTCTGGTGTTTCATCGGACCTCACGCCATTCTCTGTTTCTGCTTCAGTCTTGCACTCAGCGAGATCTGTCTCTTTTTTAATATAGTAGGTGAACTCCTCAGCGACTTCTGTTTCCGTTTTATAACAAAACCCCACAAAGGGTTTTTCTTCTTCATCGTCTTGATGTCCAATCATATAATCACATTCCTCCTCTTTTATTTCTTCTTCCTTCAGTTCAACTTTTAGCACCTCGTTACACATCGAACTCAATTGCAGTAGATCTACGTGATCCATACTCGCATCACCGACTGTAGTTTCACCAAACTACAATCAGTGAACCTGTGCAACCAAGTTTCATGGACAGACTGTGTGTTTTCTTCCACCAAGACTACGCATGCATTGCAACGTTAGTAAGTATTTAAAAAGCGGTCGTGGAATAAACTACGCTACTCTAACCGAAGTCTATTTTGAATACATTCACCACACCACACATCCTTTGAACAATTCTTCGTGCTTTTTTTGGCCGAACATGGGCAGTATGGGCAATATGCTGCCACCGCTGGGAACGGAGTGTAACTGCATGTAACTAGCTGTAGTCCGTCCCCTCAGCAAATCTGTAAGACTTCATTACATGAAGTCTAAAATGAATAACTAAGTGTGCGAAAATGGAACATTGAGGCTTAACTTCCGATGGTTACAAATAGGAAGAAAGTAGTAGGTCTGTGTAGCCAATGCATGAAACTATTGCAGCCATTTATTGAAGCCCCCTCCCCCTCCAAATACCTTCATCTTGATGTTCGCACATTTGTTACTTGTATTACAGGTTAATTACCAGGTAACCAAGTGTTTACTTGTATATAATGTAATAGCTGCCTATTGTATATTGTCTATAGTCTTGATGCCCATTGTGTGATGTTCTATTCAGAGAACATCTTCTATCCTAGCACTAAAATGAACTGAAGCACTATCTCCTAGCACTATGCTCCTTAAGGTTTCTGCTATGTAGCTTGATTGTTATCCTCGTTTTGTAAGTCGCTTTGGATAAAAGCGTCTGCTAAATGCATAAATGTAAATGTAAATGTAAATGTGTCCATATGATGGATGTCCTTGTTGCTTGTATTCCCTGTATCTGCAAGAATCCTTGGCGAATAAATAAAATAATATAATAATAAAAATGAATTCTGATTCTGATTGTTAATGGTATCGCCTATCATACACACACAGCCTTACCTAATGCTTTCCCCGTCAAAACAGTGTCTTGAGATCTCTGCTCCTCAGCCAGGGTTTTTAAAACAGCCATTTTCATTGTCAAAAACATCAGTCAATGTACACGCAAACACATAAACATACATGCACAATACACAATCGTTTTATACAGTAGATACCATCCACGTGTAAATTGTGCTTTAAAAGGTCGATATGTCTGTAAAGATTCTCAGTCATCCAGGTTGTGGTAGTCATAGTGTTCAGTTAAAGCAGCACCAAGGAGTTTTTTAAATCTCACCCTCTACAGATTGGAACGGAAGCTTGCCATGGGCAAGTGAATTGTTGTTTTACTTTGAACTACAGATAGCTATGTAGTACAAATTTATGATATTATATATTGGTTGTATGTGAGTATTGTTATTCGTGGTATTATGACTGATATCTTTAGTAAGGCTCCACATGATCTGTAATGAGATTAAGCCGTCTGAGAAAGGCAAGCCTGAAGTGTTGAAGACCACTTAACATTCATGTGACCACTGTTTGCAGTACCGGATCTGCGAAGACCATTTGGTCTGAGAGACGAGTCGTTAATTAAAGGCAATACACACCGACAGCAATGATGAAAGGGAAATTAGCCTTAAATACGCCTCTGTATCACAGTTCAGGAGGCCAGTTCAGAGGTAAACACTTAGGTGGAACCTTGACGCTGTGTCCTCCGGCCTTTTCCCATAGGTCGTCATTTTTCCATGTAACATGTTGCAACTAACGAAATAAAATGTTCTCATCAGTTTCATAGCATTCCGACAGTCTTCGTGCGGTTTATGTTTTCGGATCACAGCAACGGTTCAAATTTATTCCTACAGCTACCCGATTGGGCAAACTTGTTTGGTGCCATTAAAGCCAATAGAGGGCCGCAGAGAAAATGCAGCAAGTATCGTTCACCTTGTTAGGAGTTGATGGACCACCAAAACAATTTTGAAAACATTATTTTAAGGTCTTAAAAAGTCTGTGGTGCTGCTTTAAAGCAACTAGACTTCTCTTTGAGCTTGAAGACATTCCATTTTCCACCTAGAGAGCTTTGTCAGTTCTGATTGATTCACTGAGCCACGGGTGTGTCCGTATTATTCGTTACAGATCAAGCCCACAATCAGGCATCTGTCAAGCATACGCCCAAGTGTGCGTCAATGGTGCACTCCGAAACAATGAAGCTGTATCAGGTCAATGGGGTTTACAGTAGTGTTATTAAGTAATGAAGCTGTATCAGGTCAATTGGGAATACAGTAAGTGTATGTTAGATGACCACAGCGGCGGCGAAGATGGAGGAGGCCAGATTGTGCCATGTCCACACGAAAACGAAGCCAGGCCTAAATGCACAAATCCTTTATCAAACCGGCGTTTCATCCAGACGAAGCCGGCGTTTTGGGGGTCTGTAAACGAACATTTTTGAAACCAGGTCCCAGAGTGGAAAGATTTTAAGACACTGGTTTCATGGCTTCATAGTTACTGCCTCCTCTGAAACGCTTGGCTCTTAGCTCAATCCCTTTATAAACACGCATGCGCTAAACTTCGCAAATGACAACAACAATGGCACCGTACAGTTCGGCTGTGCTACTGCTCATGCATATTGTTTTGTTGTCTGTTGTTGCGTTGTTCCGTTTTCACATTGTCACAGCGCCATGTATGTTTTACATCGTTTTCACTCGTTTTGCGTACATTCATGTGGTCGCACACATTTTCTGAGCTGGCTCCATGTTTACTGAACACATTTTTGGAAATGATGTGCGTTTTGTCTTTGTGTGGCCTGTTTTTGCCTTTAATTTCTTTCCTTTTTCTTAAAATCGGTGCATATATTTACAGTGAATAAAGATTCTAAAAGCAAAACCAAAAACTATACATAAAGAAAATAAACAGGCCTAAGTAGCCAGGCTCGACCTCCGACTCAGAACCACCAAGACCAGTTCTCATCATCACACTGAGGTAATGTGGTGATTTTACGTCCAAAGGGGCTCCAAATGATCTTACACACACAGACACACATAGAAGCCTCCGTGCAGGAATACAGGAAGGCCCTTATTTGGGTTATTGACTGACCCTTGAAGGACATCACACCAAGCTGAAACTATATTCTCATTAGGTTGAGAACTAAATCATTTAAAATGACTGATGTCAGGTTCTGCGGAAGGGAGTGAAGGCCCAGGTGGTGCTGGGACCTGCTACAGAACAGAGATTTATTATGAAGTGGTTTTATGGGAGCATAATCTTAACATAGTTTAACCCAGTCTAACAAGAGGTGATTTACAATTGAACAAGCCCTGAGCCTTGGAGCTAATCCCAAGCAGATGTTGAGAGCAAGACAAGACAGGTATCTTTGTCAGTGTCCATCTTTCAAATAAAGTTTTATTGTACATTTCTTTACATGTACTAGACATTCACAATTACGTTTCTCACTGCCCCTTGCGTACATTAGACAGACAATACAGGACAGAACAAACTACAAAAGTGCATAGAAACCGTTCTGACAGAAAATATACTCTAATCACTATTCTTACCACTAGAGATACAGTAGACAGTCAAGACAGGACAGACAAACAAGTGTACAGCATGCATGTATTCCGATATTAAGTTGACAACCTGACATAAGATCCACAACTACCAGTTGGCATCCATGTTGGCTCCTGCCCTCTACAAGTGCTACCTTTGCCTCTAAATAGATGCCATATCAATTAGTACAAATGAAACTAGCTCCTCTAAATAGATGCCATATCAATCAGTACAAGTGAAACTGGCTCCTCTAAATAGATGCCATATCAATCAGTACAAGTGAAACTAGCTCCTCTAAATAGATGCCATATCAATCAGTACAAGTGATACTAGCTCCTCTATAAAGATGCCATATCAATCAGTACAAGTGATACTAGCTCCTCTATAAAGATGCCATATCAATTACTACAAGTGATACTAGCTCCTCTAAATAGATGCCATATCAATTACTACAAGTGATACTAGCTCCTCTAAATAGATGCCATATCAGTCAGTACAAGTGAAACTGGCTCCTCTAAATAGATGCCATATCAATCAGTACAAGTGAAACTGGCTCCTCTATAAAGATGCCATATCAATCAGTACAAGTGAAACTAGCTCCTCTAAATAGATGCCATATCAATCAGTACAAGTGAAACTAGCTCCTCTAAATAGATGGCATATCAATCAGTACAAATGATACTAGCTCCTCTAAATAGATGCCATATCAATCAGTACAAGTGAAACTAGCTCCTCTAAATAGATGCGATATCAGTTAATAGAAGTGAAACTGGCTCTGCATCTTATCAGAACTTGTTGGCAGCAGATGTACAATCAGCTATTGATAGATAGATACCTATAAAGGTACATATATGCATGTATATACAGTATGTGTGCATATATGTTCACCTAAATGTAACTTAACCTATATGTTAAGTTAGTTAAATTCTTATAATCCATAGCTGCTAGACAACATTAATAAAAGCCCAAAATGTAGAAATTTAATTTTTTTACTTTCTTAGATAGATATACTTTAATCATCCCAAAGGGAAATTCTGTTGTTACAGCAGCCTTATAAACCCACACATATACAATCACATACACCACACCAAAAAAAACAGAATGGCAGGGTAAAGTAAAAGTGCATTTGCATCCAGGCTAAAAGATTTCTCTGCTCCTGGGGGACTCAATTTAAATAAGTACTTCTATACCTGTCCTTACTACAACTGATTTAGTGAAGTCTCCAACTGAAGACTCTTTGTTGCATTACCAGTGTTCTGTGCAGGGGATGTGATGTATTGTCCATAATTTGCAAGTTTCTGTAACATCCTCCTTTTCAGCACACCTTCCAGGGGCTCCAGAGTAGACCCCATAACAGAGCCCGCCTTTCTAATCAGCTTATTCAATCTGTTAGAGTCGCTGGCCCTGATGCTGCTACCCCAGCACTATCCACCACAGACTGATAAAACATTTCCAGCATCTTACTGCACACATTAAAAGACCTTAACCTCCTCAAGAAATTCCCAAAATAATAAAGCTAGAAATACATTAACAGATCTCGCAAAAATAATTTATTTGGTTTATCAATAGCTCAACACTGAAACTACTATTTGAGATACAGTATAGTTAAGAAAAGGCTTTAGCCAGTTGAAAGGTATGCCTACTTCACATAAAGGTACTCTTTATCAGAAATTCAGTTTATTTACTAAAATGTTACTTCGACTACTTCTGTTCGCGTGTCACCAGAATCAGCAAAACAATGCAGATATTCTTGCTTTACTGTGATTGTTCAGTCTGGTGTGTCTACATATCTGCATCAACATATATATGGAATTTATGAGTGGATTAAAAACAAGTCAATACATTTCCATCACACATTCATATTAAAATAACTTAAAAAGGTTTTCATACATTAAAAACACAAAATGTTTTTTGATGAGTGTATGAATTATTATGAATTAGTGTATTTATTCTGGCATGTCAAATTGTGTCAGTACATTATGAAGTTGTATGACAATATGATAAATGATAAAGTGTATAGCAATAAAATCATTCATGATTATTAAAAAAAACGTGATGATCTGATCTAAGAAGTCTATAATCAAGAAACAAGGTTAGGGCTCTTTCCTGTGAGTGCATGGATGAGTCTTTAGGGAGCGTGTGTTAGTGAAGCTCTTGCCACACTGAGTGCAGTGGTACGGCCTCTCTCCTGTGTGAGTGCGCTGGTGTCGTTTGAGATGTCCCTCTTGAGTGAAGCTCTTGCCACACTGAGTGCAGTGGTACGGCCTCTCTCCTGTGTGAGTGCGCTGGTGTAGTTTGAGATGTCCATCTCTAGAGAAGCTTTTGCCACACTGAGTGCAGTGGTACGGCCTCTCTCCTGTGTGAGTGCGCTGGTGTCGTTTGAGATCTCCCCCTGTAGAGAAGCTCTTGCCACACTGAGTGCAGTGGTACGGCCTCTCTCCTGTGTGAGTGCGCTGGTGTAGTTTGAGATGTCCCTCTCTAGAGAAGCTCTTGCCACACTGAGTGCAGTTGTACGGCCTCTCTCCTGTGTGAGTGCGCTGGTGTAGTTTGAGACTTCCCTCTCTAGAGAAGCTCTTGCCACACTGAGTGCAGTGGTACGGCCTCTCTCCTGTGTGAGTGCGCTGGTGTCGTTTGAGATTTCCCCCTGTAGAGAAGCTCTTGCCACACTGAGTGCATGTGTGACCTCTCTGGTCATCTGCTCCTTTCCGTTCAGAATGGAGGTGTGTGACTGTCCTGGTTGTTACTTTGGCTGGCACAGGTGAGTTCTGCTGTGTCTGCTGGTTTCTGCTGCAGCTGGTTCTGGACGGTGCCAGTGTCTCTGATCGGATCTCCCCAGACCTCAGCAGTCGCACATACTCATCTGTGTGAATCCTCTTGATGTGTTTGTGGAGGTAGATTTGTGCAGTGTAGGAAAATGGACAGAGAGAGCAGGAGAAGACCTGAGATGTCATCACCTCTGAAACACAAAATACAGAGACAGACAAAAATTATGAACATCATGTAGGAAAAAATATTCTGTCAAATATTCCTTATTGACAAAAGTCTCACACAAATAGTAATTCACTAAGACCTTCATCAAGTCAAGTGTTTTATTTTTAGTGTTTTGTTACTAATAATATAAATACTCCACTCTTATTACAAATGAATGTTCAGTGTGTTATAGCTATCATAAAAAATACCTATTTAACTATTTAACTTGACTTAAAGTATTTTAGCTGGTTATGGCAAAATGTTTGTTGAAATGTAAAATGGGCACAATGAGCTTGGTGATCTAAACATGTTAGATGAGTTTCTGTGTTTCAGAAGCTAACATGTTTGGGGCGTCATCTGCTACTACCTTTGCTGCTACTTTTGATGTCCCACAGATAGTCAAAGGTGATCCCCAGGTCTCTGGCGTAGTCCTCTCCGTACCAGACCAGCAGCTCCTCTCCAGGGCCGATTATCTTACAGCAGCGATAAACAATCCCTCCTCTGTACTGGAACGCCACCAGGTTCTGCTCCTCACCATCACGAGCACAGTTCACATACCTGATAGACAAATGAGACAACATGGCACAGATTCAACAGCTTCAGCTTCACTGACATGGAACTAAACACACAACATCACTTATGATGTGTCCAAATTATTATTATTATTAGGGATGTCACAATCAGTTTTTTTTTGTGAGGGAGCTAGAACAATCAACTAATTACAAATTACAAACTTTTTGACTATACTGTAGATGTGTTAAAAAAAAGAGAATGTATATATATATATACACATATATATCCGAGTCCTGATTGTGAAGTAACGGCCGATTCCGATCGAGTCTGGAACCACGTGATCGGAAATCAATCAGATCTGGACATCCCTACCTACTATTATCTTGAGAAAAGCTATAGAAAGCAGAGGAGGACTGAAAGTACCATTCTTGATTCTCAAATAACACGCCAGCTTCCCCCCCCCCCCCTCACCTGATGTTTTGTAGGTGATTGTTTTTTTCTTTGTATGTTTACTTTACAGCCAATACAATAAGTATCTAGCAGGCCAAAACACCTTTAGGTGCAGGTACCAAAAGACATGAAGAAGAATGTCACCTCATCCAGTTAGACTGAGTGTCTCTCTTGGCATCAACATACTCATCAGCGTGTCGACTTTTGTAAATCTGTGGAAACAAATGATCAGATCAGATCTGATCTCCTTTTTCAATGCAGAGAAACAGAACCGTTTTTAACTAACTTTTTAAGTGTTAAAAAAGAAAGATCTTCAGTGTTGATTTAAAAAAAAAAAAAAAATCAGTGTCATCTCTTCACTCACCACCCAGGAGTATCCACTCTCAATGGCTTCATCTCTGTCAGTCACCTCCCCCTCATAGGGCCCAAAGTGTGCCCCTCTTGGTACCGTCTGGCCCTGGCTGAACACCCCCAGTCCTGCGTTTGGGATGTTGGACTTTTTGATCTCCAGTCCCGGTGGAAGCGTGAGTTTGGCTCGGTCCGGGACCCCCAATGGAGCTGGCGTGTCTGGAATGAAGTTTGGGGGGCCGTGAACCCCACACTCATAAATGTAGAAAGATTCACAGTCCTCACAGTCTGTGGAGAAGAATTATTCATTTACATTATGATACAATATACAATACACTTAAAATTAAAGAAAAAACAAACAACATTAACACTAAAAGGGAACAGCAAAAGTAACTCACAAAGGTAATCTTCATCTTTTGGCTCGTCTTCCTCAGCATAGCTCACTCGGGGTCTGTTGCGTAGATTACCTCCACGTCTGTAGGTCACCCGCTGGTCTTTCTGCTGCTTCAACCAATCTCCTTTCGACAAACCTGACATACAGTGAGCTCTACAGTGAGTTCACTCTTACAACAAACATCAACTTATCCATCTTCTGTCAAACTTTTTTAGATATCAAATAATGACTTTTCTATTCTCTCTCTCGCTGTTACACCATTATGTAACATCTCACCAGGTCTTCTAGCGTCTAGGGCTTGTCTATCCACAGTCTCCACACTGTCTCTCTTTTTCACCTGATCTAGGTCTGTTCTGGAGTCCTGGAAACAACATTAATATTTTTGGACTTCTTGATTGTTTATGTGAGCGACATATTAGTTTGTGTGTGTTTCCTCCCCTTAACTTCTATATGCACGTGTGTGTGTGTGTGTGTGTGTGTATATACGTGTATGTTTTAGAAACCTGACTGATCTCCTCTGTGTCAATGGCTTGTTCTGTGGGGTTAGTTTTTACAGCCTGAGGACACTTATCACTTCTACTTATTTGGGAGCTTCTGTTTTTATTTCTGATTGGTCGAGAAGCCTGGCAGCTGCTGATAGGCTGAGAGGGCGAGTTGTCTTCGTTGATTGGCTGTGGAGGCATCTGAATACTGGGCTGTAAGGAGAAGAGGCAGGCACAGACTGACACTCATTGATATGAAACTTCACAAACCAAACACACAACAATTATCAGTCATCTAAGCTTATCAGTCATATGAACCCAAACAAGATCTCACCCGACTCTACTGGAAATTCCTTATCTGTGTTACATCACAATTATCTATAATTCCAATTTATCCTCATTCCTATGTTACATCACAATCTCCAGTCTTACCTATCATTCCAATCTATCCTCATTCCTATTTATCATCACTAGTGAGGCCAGAAAGCCCTGTTGGCTCATTACCTGAGATGGAGTCGGAGCAGAGGGTTGGGCACATCTCACGGGAGCGACTCTCACGGGAGCTTTGAAGACACGAGGGGCTGGAGGAGATGGGGGACACACAATACAATTTCAAACAAGGCGACCGCAAAAATTAAACACCAAGACCACCTATGTAATTTACACAAGGGACAACACATGATTGTGACCCAAACAGAGATTCACATCATGCATCGACCATAGTTACAGAAATATTTAATAACGGCTGCCAGATGTAGAGGAAATGTTCAGATGTGAGATGCTATTATGAAACTACGCTGTTTGCATCAAGCTGACAGTAGCCTGGGCCCGCTCATACTTCCTGTGACGCTTCATTCAATTTCACGAGCAAGTCAGCCTGGCCAGGCTGCCGTTTTAGAGGAATTCTTTTCCCCAAATCTGTGGGCACCAATGAGAAACAAGGTTACGCATACGTCATCGGAATGAGTGGTCTGATTGGTTGTAGATTCGTCAAGTAGGCATCTGATGGACGCAGGTTAAGCCCGCCTCCCAGAAGACGTTTAGTAATGTAGGATGGCCAGACTAAGCTCCCACGAGCTTTGTCGCGCAAGCCAGGCTAACATGACAGTAGAGCCACATGATATGTGTTGCAGAGAGAGATTGGAAAGCACTGGGAGATGAATGCACCCAGCTCCCTAGGCTCAAGATTCATCACACTGTATGTAGAGGTAGATGATATGGTCTCTTGTTGCAGTAAATGTGTGTCTGTGTGTGGCAATGATATGTGATGTGCAATGCTGAACAGACAAAGCCTAACTTTATGCCGATGGTGGCACAGGAGGTAGAAGTGCCAACAACCGGAGGGTTGCAGATTCAAGCCGTACTCCACCTGACCTCATTAAAAAGTCCTTGAGTAAGATACTTAACCCCCCACTGCTCAAGTGGCGGTCTGGTTGAACATAGATTGTAAAGTGCTTGTGGTGATCACTAGGGCTGGGTTTAAAAAAAATTGATTAATCGAATCGATTTGCCTTTGAACGGGCCGATTTCAATTCAAAATCACTTGAATAAATCTCTTTAAAACATAATATATATATAAAAAATATGGTTTCCTTGGCTCATTAAGAGTTAATAGTATACTATTTGCATCATTAGTTCTTATGAGGATGTCATCAATGTCCAAATAAAATCGGTAGTGTGCTATATTCTTAAATGAATCAAAAATTGAATTGAGAATCGAATTGAATCAGACCCTTATGAAGTAAAATCAAATTGTTTTGGGAAATCTGAATCGATACCCTGCTCTAGTGATCACTGGATTAGACAAAGGGGTAGGTAAAAGGTAAGAGCTGCTGCTGCCCCTACACCTCTATGGTTCTCACTTGATATTTTTTTTGTATGAATGAATACTGTACAATGATTGGTGCTATGATAACAATCTTACAGTCTGAAGTCTAATACATGGCAATGTGTATTAGCATATTTTAATGTCAAAATGTGTGTCTGCTACACAAAATGCGTACAGTTTGGTGTGTGTGTGTACAGTATGTGTGGGATTTCTGACCTGGAGGTCTTCTCTCCAAACTGGGTGTCCATTCTTCCTCTGAGTCACTACTGTCAACAGGGGGCGCTCTAGCCATCGTTTCCCTCCTGGCCCGGCCCTGTCTCATGAAGGCAGGAGGAGGCGCGGAGAGCCCTTATGGGGAGAGGGACAAGCACATGGAGAAAAGCAACGGAGAATCAAGAATGTGAAAATACAACTTCCATCATAAATTCTGCCCATTGAAAAAGGGCTCTTCAGGTGGCAATATTGCAAACTAAGTGACACATGCACAAACTGCAGCACTGCAAAATAGGTGACGTGCACCAGAAGCTGGTGACTGGTCAAAATTACATTCCAAGCTAAAGACTTTTCAAACCTGACCAATAGTCAAAACTAATGCGATTACTACCTATAGCCAGCATTGCCAGGTGGTTTCTCTTCATGTTGCTGAAGCGCACTTTCTCACACTTGGCCAGTGCAGCCCACTCAGTCTGGGTGAAGTGCGCTCGGATGTCATCAAAACTCTCCTAGAACGTAATCATTATGATCAACACACACACAGTGAAGAAGGAGTGACTGTGTGTGTGTGTGTGTGTGTGTGTGTGTGTGAGAGAGAGAGAGAGAGAGAGACTATGTGAGTCTACTGCTATCAACAGAAGACCACTGCTTTAGCATTTTCAATTTACCTCATCTGATGAACTCATCTTTGGATGTATGTTCTCTGATGTAACAGAAGTGAACACCTTATCTACTAAAAAACGTTCTGAAACAAGCTGAAAAGCTGTTGTAGGAAGGAAAAGACAAAAAACACTTCACCATGTATTAAAATGGTTATAAATTATAATTACACAAAGGTCAGATTCATAAAAAATACAATACTGTCTTAACTACGTCACCTTCAGTTTTACTTAATGCCCTTGGAACCACTACGTAACCACTTTTAGCCACGTTACTGTCTTTTCCTATCTGACACGTTATATTAGCGATTTCAGGAATTGTTCGCTCTATTTTTCCTCCACAGAACTAACTCTATAACTAGTGTTAATAATTTGTAATAATATATTTTCTCCAGAAAATTATTGTCGGCTAACCGATAACCCTTCAGATGAAAACTAGCTCCACATTCTCTTCAGAAAGTTCTTGTCAGCTCGACAACCTTCAAGTGCAATCTACCTGCAACATATATTTGTGAGGAAAAAAAACGAAATGACAAGTGCAAGAAGTCTATTCTAACTAATATTCGAAGGAGGCCCGAACTTTTGGCAGCTATAAACATGTTTAAAACTTAATATTACCTTCGGTACTTACCTTAACCCAAGTATAACTCGGTTAGCCAGTTTAACGTTAGAATGATGTTTCCACTGACATTCGCTTTGGTTAGCCGAGATAAGCTCAAGCTATTCTTTTTACCCTTGACTGCCAAATAGCTCACCTTTTAGTTGTGACTATCAATGCCCGTCTTTTTTTCAAAATGACAAACCCGCTCTGTGACCACAATGAAATAACTTGACGAAATGCTTGAAGCTGTACTGTAATGACCGCCACCGAAACTGAACAAGACCAACTGACTTCACTCTGCAGCAGTAGTTCTCGAACCTTATTTTCGCGCTCAAAGAACCACCCAATCGCGTGAGAAGTTTCTTGGACAGATATTTCTTTTTAGGAAAACATTATGTAGGCCTATCTCAGAGCGGTATAGAAAAGTCTATGGCTCTGATGTAGCCTATCTCAAAACTATAATAATTACAGCACGAAAACCGCTATTGGATTTTGCAAAACATCCACGAGCCATATTGTAATTAATAAAGAGTATGGTATAACCAGAGAGGGTTCAAGCGGAGCAGTATTCAAGATCTTTGGTATAACACATAGTTAAACATATTCTAGTGAATATTAAAAACAAGATAAGACCACAGCAGCAACACAGATAGCGCAACACATGAGGTTTGTTCAATCAATGACTCAATACAGTCTATGGACTAGACTCAATGAATGATGAGCTGATTGTAAGTAGGCTAGTAATAGTTTACTACTGTTGTTGACGACTTTATATCAAAAACAAATACTATATTGCTTTCATGAACTCATTTTACTAGCAGAGGAGTTTTGGGAATATCAGACCATGCCACACATTTCCAAGACAGGTGACAAGCTCCCGGGCTGACCAGGAAAAATAAGGTAAAGCTTATATTTGTACACCAAGAACACAGTAGAAACAACCTCTTTAGGATTATTAATACAAGAGTCATCATAGATGCATGACTTTTATCAGAATTTTTGTCTATGAATCACTACCGGTGACGTATAGTGAACCAATTCCCCAGGATTTCTGCGGTCACAAAGCTGGTCCTCTTTATCCCACACTTTAATGTAAATGTGGAGAGGGTGTTTTCTGTGGTGGGCCTTAATGAAACTAAGCTGACTTGGAGCCCTGCTACAAATGGGAGCCCACACCCAGAATCATCAAGGTGTAAGTTTAATTTTTTTTGTATGAGAATTTCTCCCATATCGGCGAAGTGGTATATTCATGGAGGTAATTACCATCATTTTACATTATATTTTTGAAATAAAAAATATATTTTTAATAAAAGACAAAGATAAATAGAAGATAAATCCTACAAATAGAGGCTTTAAGTTTCTGTTATGTAAATGTTACCATTATTAGAATGGAGATGTCCCTAATCTTCTGTCATTATTTTTGAGAAAACCAAATGCATTTATTCAAAATTTCAAACCCCCAACCCCATTATCACTGTAATAGGCCTGATACTGTAGTAACACTGGAGTAGGTCTAATACTGTAAAACTGGAGTAGGTCTAATACTGTAGGAACACTGGAGTAGGTCTAATACTGTAGGAACACTGGAGTAGGTCTAATACTGTAGTAACACTGGAGTAGGTCTAATACTGTAGTAACACTGGAGTAGGTCTAATACTGTAGGAACACTGGAGTAGGTCTAATACTGTAGTAACACTGGAGTAGGTCCAATACTGTAAAAATGGAGTAGGTCCAATACTGTAAAACTGGAGTAGGTCTAATACTGTAGGAACACTGGAGTAGGTCCAATACTGTAAAACTGGAGTAGGTCTAATACTGTAGTAACACTGGAGTAGGTCTAATAC
>JAGFZM010001733.1:894-11152 GCA_017657215.1 Limnothrissa miodon | reverse complement strand
TGTGTGTGTGTGTGTGTGTGTGTGTGTGTGTGTGTGTGTGTGTGTGTCTGTGTGTGTGAGTTTGAGAGAGAGGTTGATGTTGTGAAGCGTGTGTGTGTGTGTGTGTGTGTGTGTGACGTGGGCAAGGGGAAGAGGATGCTGTGCGGAGCTGCTGTCTGTCTCTGTCCGGCGGTGGGCTAAATCTGGGGCCCATCCTCCTGCAGTGTCCTTGGGACGCCACTGAATCCAGATGGGCCACAGGGACATGCTAACTTTTCAGATGACGCACACACACACACACACACACACACACACACACACACACACACACACACACACACACAGTTATCTCCTTTCCCATCCTTTCTCTACCTCCCCTTTAATCTCCCTCTACCTCTCCTTCCTCCCTCTTTTTTTCCCTCTTTCCCGTCTCTTCTATCCCTACCTCATCTTTACCTCTCCCTCACTTCTCTCCCTCCTCCTCCTCCTCCTCTTTCTCTCTGTTCTCCTTCTCCTCATCCTTACTAAGACTTGAGCGTGTCTCCTTGTGTGGAGTGTCAAAACCTTTTGTAACTTCTGTGAAGATTCGGAACAACTGATAAAATTTGTCAACTGTGGGGGGAAAAAAAAAGCTTTTTCACTTTCCTTTCTAAGTCCTTTACTCGTCTCCCCTCTCATCCGTTCCTCCCTCTCTTCTCCTGCCTTCTCTTTCCTCGCTGCATTCTCCAGCCCTCTGGTGTATCGATGAAGAGCGTGGCATTGTGTTGTTTCTCGCGGAACAAACAGCTGTGAACCTCGCTGAAGGCCGCCATGTTGGTAACGTTGAGCTGGAGTCAGAGTCTACGAGAGCCTGAGACTGAGATGCTTCACGCATCGTAATCAACACGTGTGTCCCTGAACTTTTAACACCGGATCTAGAGTCGAGGTAAACTGACAAACAAGCACACACACACACACACACACACACACAGACACAGAGACACACACACAAACACATTTATACACGCACTAGCATATATGTGCCCTTGAAAGCAGTAAACAACCTATTCTTCGCAAAAGGCATCTAAGGCAAAACTTCTATAACACGCATTGTTAGACTGCACACAATGTTCCCTCCAGGCCTCCCTTTTGGCATTTTACTATCTTTTAGTTCATCTCTCTATCTCTCTCTCTCTCTCTCTCTCTTTCTCTCACTCTCACACACACACAATCTCTCTCACAAACACACACACATACACAAAACACACACATACATTCACAGACACACGCGCATACTGTCTAATTTTGATGTCTTCATCAGATGCCCTCAGAGACAAAAAAAAAAGAATTAAGACAGAGAAAAGGACAGCAGGGAAAACAGACAGAGACAGACAGACGGAGATAGGAAGGGTGAGTAAGAGAGAGAGAGAGAGGGGGGGGGGGTGAGTGAGTGAGGTAAGTGAAAGAGAGAAAACACTGAGCGCTGAGGAGAAATGAAACCTGAGAAATGCTGGCGGTGTCCAATAATAACAGCCATGATAAAGGCCCTTCCACCACAGCCGCTTTGCCTTTGGCCTTATCTCTCTTCTCTCAATTCATTCTCTTCTTACCATAAAGATATCTTTCAGACTAGAGCTGTGTGTGTGTGTGTGTGTGTGTGTGTGTGTGTGTGTGTTTGGTTTTAGTTTGCCATGGGTTTTATACATTTCCTATGATTCAGTTCCTATTCCATCTCTTTCATCTGTGTTAGGTTGGCCTTGTGAATCACTTTTCCCAGCACATTCACATGCTGGCTTTGGTTCTGCTGGATGGTTTTCCATGTGAATCGACTTCTGATAGACAAAGTCTGTGATAGACAATCTCCGAACTCAATATTCAAAATCAAGACTGGCTGTGAAGTTGCAATGCAAAGCATGTTCAAAACAGGCCTGATTTAATCATAATAAATGCTATAAGTTTGATCACTTTTTCATAAACGTTTGATCACTTGTCAAAGATGGGCAGGTGCAGCATAACATTAAAAAAATATATACTTTAACTGTGTATTAGTCATGCTAATGTTGACTAAAGCAACCAAAGTAGAGGAGACTTTTGTGTGGTTGCATTACTGATACCAGCATTCAAACAAAAAAGATTGTAGCCAGTGAAAGTGACCAAATATAGGCAGATTTTCTAGATTGCTAGTTTGATATCAGATAGATTCAGATATCTTGGTTGTTATACAGCTTCACAAGACCAGCTGGGCTTGATTATACCACTGACAGTGTCTAAAAATGCAAACCTGAACGTAAAACAACTGAGTCAACATCTGCACACCAAGTCCTTGGTCAGACAAAGTATTCGGTGCAGCCCTGAAAACTTCTAAAGGCTCTCTGTCAAACTCTGTCTGTTTTTTTTTAACCAAAGCATCTCCTCTACAAATCGAGAGGCAAGATGCTGCCCTTTCCAATAACAAGTCTTGTAAAGAAATGAGGAAATACAAAGAGGAGAGACTAAAGATTAATAGTGACAAACATTTCCTATAGCCTTTCTCATATTAATCTAATAGTGTGTTTGAAATGAAACAATAAATGCGTTCTGTTGTCTCACCACTCTGTGCTTTCCATTCTATAAGAGAGCAAATTTATCCAACAGTGTGGCACTGTAGAGATTAACAAGGTTTAGATGGTAATCTAAAATTAAGTGCACAACCAATCCACAATTTAATCTACAACTTGCCTTCTATGCCTTCTAATTAAATCTATAATCTCAATTCAGAAGTCACATATATTCCGACACAATGGATATCCTGTACACCTTGTGTCTGAATGATACACAAGGTTTGCTCATTTCATTTTAAAGCTGACTTGCTTTCCAAGACACGGAATGTGCTAGAATGATTGGACACGTTCCTGTTTATTACACTCCAAAATTAACATTTTCATTAGGCCGCTCAGCTGATGCGGGTTCATCCTTCCCTGCAATCTGCCAAACGGATAATGATCCCTCTTCCCCCGTGCTGCACGGTGAGACTGTATAAATGATGTGTATAACAGAGCCCAGAGGAAATAAGGACTCTTACTTCCAGTGTTATTTGAGCGTGATGTGTAGAACAGAACAGTTGAACAACGATGTAAAAACATTAGAAAGAAGAAAGAAAGAAATCAAAAGAGCCCTTGCCAGTTAATTACTGTAGGCAAATAAATGACTTTATCACCTAACCTCTCCTCACTTAGCACAAATATTTTGTAATTATTAATTACTCTGTCATAATATTATTATGTCTTGTATTGTTTGTCTTGTTGTTATTAACATGTAATAACCATCTTATTATGTTGCTAGTCATTCTGCAGTGAAACATGTCATGTCAACGTTACTCATTATCACTTGCCTAAGTGCCACATAGCAAAAATACTTTTATTTTAGTGGGAGTGAGTCTGAAGTGGGAGTTTAAAGACAATATTGCAATTTTTTAATGGAATGCATGGTACTTTGCCGAAAAGAAGGTGGTGGGTTACTGGCCACAGTGAACTCTGTCCTTAATAAACCTCTTAAGTACGCCAGCATTCCAGAAGGATAAGGTAGGGTTTTCCCTTTTGTTTGGTGCTGTGAAACCGCTAAAGCATGAAACCATACACTGGCACGAACACACACACAAAAAAAATACACACACTTGCACACAATTAAACACATCACCGCAAAAAAAACTGACAGAGACAGAGATACACACAGAGACAGATAACGAGACGGTTGCACAAACAAATATCCATGCTCAGTCATTTGTGCTCAGTCACACTCACTCACTCCCTCATACACACACACACACACACACACCCCACCAGTAACAATAACATCAACACTTGACTCCAGGCTTTTCAGAGGCATTCCGTTGCTAGGGAAATGATTGGTATGCATTTGGCCTTGGCAAGGAAAGGCCAGGCGAGGAGAGGAGAGGCGAGGAGAGGAGAGGAGAGGAGGCCAAGGCAGTCTGGGGCGGGCTGAGGCGTGCGAGGGCAGGCAGGAAATGTACGCTCCCCTTGGCTTCACTAGAGCGGAACACAGAACTGACACGCTTGCCCGCTCTCAAGAGCACATTCCTACTCCTGCCCCCTCTGGGACCTTTACCCCCACCCGACCCCGCCCCTAATATGCCCCAACACACAACACGCACACACACACACACACACACACACACACACTCCCTCACCACCCTGACATCACACTGACATCAGTGTCCAATCCCTGTCCTCCTGAGCATTCTGTTACCTTACTGCCCCAATGAGCCCAGAGTCAGTCCTCCCTCTGCAGACTCCACCCACTGGGGAACTTGCGCATCAAACACCCCCCTGTAAATATCTGAAGTTCTTCATAAGTCAAATAGTTTTGGCTGATATGGGAAGGGATTGGGGGGCTTGGGGGTACGTACTTAAGATACACTCTTTTTTTCTCCATAAATCCTCATACAATCTTAAAAATGTCCATTATTTATATATGAACGCTGGTACCTACAGCAATAAATCTCCACACAGGTCAATACAAATATACACTGGCAGATATACACATTTAATTTCAAACAAGTTTAATGCAAGATGGCCATTGCAGGATGGCAGAGGAAGAAAAACCTTGCTGTTTATCAACAGAAAAGGTTGTCTGATATTCATTTTACTGCTAAACCATAAATGGGTTTCAGCAGAAACTGATATGAGAGCTGAAATGAAACCAAAATGTTTGATTGAAGACTTCCAGGTTCAGGTGGAATTGAACCTTGTGTTGAAGACTTTCTGATTCAAGACGGGATAAACTGTAGGATTAAGGACTACCTGTAGGATTGAAAACTTCTTGGTGCAAGAAGAACTAAACTATGAGATTGAAGACTTCCTGGTTCAGGCGGAACAAGAAAGACATAACACAATTAGTCTTTCTAGTAAACTTGCTTGGTGGTCTCAGTATAGTTATTAGATCTACAAAAATACTCACACCCACACAAACTCACACCATCATACTTAAAACTGCCCAAAATGTCCAAAATTAGTTTTACTTCCCTTTAGTCTTATTTTTCTGTACATACACTACGCATGTTCTAGTTAGATATAAAACAGAAATCTACTGTTGACCCTATTGATCCTGGGTTGATGTACCCTTGACTTTGGCTTGAAGTCTTAGGGCTGAGACATTTGAATTTAGAGACTGCTTGACTCTCCCTCCCATAGGGGTCCGTTCTGCTGGCCAGAACACTTTCCTTGCAGCTTTCCCAGGCTTGCTTATGCTACAGCACAGGGCCCAGCAGGCAGGGAGGGGAGGCATGCCCGGAGCGCAGTCACCCTGCCAAGACTAACTGCGCAGCTTCAGATTGTCAATAAACCCATACATACTTGACAGTAGTGGCCCTTGCTAAAATGCTGCTATTTAGCTGACACTTGTGTCCACAATCTTCTGTCAATATGTAAAGGGATTGAATTACTTTCTATTGGAAATTGTCTGCCTGGAGAAAGAGATTGCTTCTTAGTGCTTACTCCAAAGGACTCCAACATAGTTGCCAAGCATACACATAGTGATTATGTTGTATTTGTGTCTTAAAACAAACGTGTAGTCAAAAGATTTGTCATTTATTTCCGATTCATTCTATAGCTCTTTGCACTGACAGTGTGGAAGTTTCAAACAAGGTTTATAGCTCACTGATTGTAATGTAAAGTAATGAGAAAGGTGGTCAATCCAAACCGACCAAATGACAAAATAATATGTGTATACGTATACGTATATAGAGTGACAAATTATTGCAAAATGTTGGGGAATGGCAAACACTCTAGTAATTCCTTCTGTCTTACTTGTCCACACATGCTACGGATGCATCTGGAGATACAACACTGCTCACAGTGTCCAGTGCCCTAACAGATTATGCTAATCACCACACACAGGCAAGTGCTGACAGCCTGGGTTTTCCCATCCTGATGTGCTGACTTGACTTAATCACTAGCTCAAAATACTACAGAATCGGGAAACAAGTTGCATCGGACATAAAAGCTAGAATATGCAGAATTATGACTAGAGCAATGCCAAAACCCATCCTAGACAGCCGATCACACTAAGTTGTTCATCACGTAAATCTAAAGACTACAGGTAAGGATTCAGCTAGAACAGATCACTTTTGTTTGATCCAAAGGGTTTAAATAACTTCTAGGCACTAATATAAAGAACACGCTAACAACTATTAATGAACAACATTTTTACAAACAGTCAACTATTTTTTGATATATAAAAAAACAGCTAACTACATAACCGTAACAACCTTTAAAACACCAGAGGCAACCAAGGTGGTACTGCAGTTATTAATGCCTGCTAATTTGGTAATTGGTAATTTTAATGATATTACTAAAACTGTGTGAAAGTTGTACTATGCTTGTGACCACAAATTGCTTCTTCACTCACCCACCTTAATTAAAAGACATCCTTCACCTTCCCTCATTTTTTTCTTTCCATCACCTTGTCTCATTTGTTTTTATTCTCAATCGTGACTCACAATGCATTATCTTCTCTCTCACTCTCTGAGTGAGGAACAATGTATTAAAATAAAATAATAATGAATGTAAATCTGTATGTAAATCTGTGTTTGGAAGTGCATATATTCTCTCTCTCTCACTCTCTCTCTCACTTTCTCTCTCTCTCTCACTCTCTCTCTCTCTCTCTCTCTCTCTCTCTCTCTCTCTCTCCACCTCTATCTCCTACGCACACATAGACATGAAAAGAACTCCGTTCTCTCTCTCTCCGTTATGTCAGCACAGAATCTATAGAATCATTCTTCTTTTCTCCTTCCTTTTTTTTGCCTTGGAGGCAATCTACTGTGCACACCCTATTAGAGCCGAAACCAGGCGGCAGGAATAGACCTTGGAGCGACATGCACCTCCAACAACTGAAAACAGACATTAATGTGACAATGATGAAACAGTGACAGGAGAGGAGGAGATGGAGGAGGGGGGGGGGGGGGGGAGGTGGATGAAGAAAGAAGAAAATTGTTGTTACAGGGGAAAATGTGAGATGGTGCATGTGAGAGAGAGAAAATAGAGAAAGAGAGACATAGAGGGTGTTTATGTGTGTGTGTGTGTGTGTGGGGGGGGGGGGGGGGCTCATGAGGATACTGAAGAAGAAAAAAGAAAAAGAAGAAGAAAAAGAAAAGCTCTCACAGCTAATCCGAGAACAATGGGAGCGGTGCATTAACTGGTGATGACACTGGGCTGCCTGCTGTGCTGGGCCAGACACTCACAACCACGTACAAATACACACACAAAGACAAATGCATCCACACACACACACACACACACACACACACACACATACACACAAGCAATTGCAAACAAGCACATTCTTGTGTGGTAGCACAAAATACAAGTCCAAGCGTATGCGCACGCACACATACACGCACATACACACACATCACAAATACACACTTTCAACCTCTAAATCCAATGTTGAAAATAGCTCATAACCTTTCATGATTGATTGACCAGGACAACTAAAATAGCCCCAGGAAGTGACTTCCAAAAGCTTTGCCTCTGACTACTCTGTCTTCTCCTGAGCTCCGCTCGCAGTGACACTGGATACGACTGCACTGCTGGACGCCCCAAACACACACAGGCACGATGGATTTGCTGCAACACTGCAGTACAATCTTACTGTGAAAAAAAGCAACGCATTCTGAATCACAAAGACGCAAGGCAAATGGCTATTTTTAAGGCTTTTCTTACACAATTACTGAAGGACTTCCTAATGACGATCAAAACTTTCTGAGGTCTCAGAGAAATGTCCTTGGAAGTGCAAGAAGGGTCCTTATAAACTCAGCTGGATTCTATGCCGTAATGAGTAGACATACGGTGAATAAATGACGTTTCACAAACGTTGATCATCAAAAAAAGAGTAAGAGAAACATCTCTGACCTTATACAAAAACATAAACACACATACACAGATTAGCAATTGAAAGAGAAATGTAAACGTAAGGAAACCAGTCTTCTTTGAAATGTTTCGTCACAAAAGCGTGAAAACACACATTGTGTTTCTGTGTGTGTGTGAATTTGTGTGTCTCTGTGTGTGTGTGTGTATTTGTGTGTGTATGGAGAGGGGGTGGCTGATTCAGGCCCAGAGAAGGAGATTGTCTGGATTACCATATTTGTGTCTCGTGTGTGTGTTTTCGAGAGGGTTGAATGAAATGTCAGAGCATGCTCAAACCCATGCTTTTGTTTTGTTTGCTTTAAATAAACACTAGTTGCACTAAACCACTACGGCCCACAGAAATATGCAAACATTGCAGGTCTGTACATCTGTGTCATTCACATGCCACAAAGTATACAATCTGTTCACTGTGAGGTATACAGAACAGAATTGTCCTATCCATGCTGTGCTTCCACACAGTGAATAGTTTTATAGGGCTTTGGGCCAATGCTATGTTGTACATGGCTCAACATATTGCATACTCGCGCGTGCGCACATACACACACACACAAGGAGAGAGAGAGAGACAGAGAGAGAGAGAGAGAGAGAGAGAGAGAGAGAGAGCTTTCAGCAGCGGGGCCCAGAGGATATAATGACACAATCTGCAAAATCTGGATTTCGGTTCTGATGTATTTAGGAATCTGTGAGTGTGTGTGTGTGTGGGGGTGGGTGGGTGGTGGTGGGTGGGGGATGGCAGAACACACATGGCCTGTACTGTATAAATGTGTTCTCCCTTATAAAGAACATCAAAGTGGATTGCCAGAGCTAGCCGTAACCATGACAGCAAGGCCCAGATGAAAGGGAAGAGGAGGGGGACGGCATGGAGTGCCTTGTGTCCCTGGGTGACTGACACCCAATGAGAAGGAGGAAGAGAGTGACACAGGACACCAAGAGTGAAAGAGGCAGGCACAGGCACTTTCAGACATACACTCAGCACCACATCACACAATGGGTAAGATAGTCAGGATACAGCATATACTTTATATAATAATCTAGGAATACTAATTCATACACATTTGTATGAATTTCAGCTTATGAAAAGAATAGGAGAATGAGTGTTAATGACCGCTGCAACAGTGGGGAGGGACACAAGGTCAGGTCTTTTGGATGAGCGTTTGTGAGGTCTGACCATGGCCTCTTGAGTACAGTGCATAGCGAGTGTTTCACACAAACACAAAGAGCTACAGCGAGAAAAGTCCTGTAAATCATCCTGTGAACACGTTTGCTCTTGAATTTTTCGGACCTCTCATTCGAATTGTACATAGAGCAGGCAGGTAGTGGGCTGAAAGGAAAACTGCGAAAGAATAGGTAGAGGAAGAAAAAAGAAGATGAGGAAAAAGATGGTAAAGAAAAAGATTGGAGCCTATATGACAGAGAGGAGGAGAACAGAAGAAGAGACCTGTCAGGGCTGTGAGAACACGAGCGTCCAGTGTGGCTCTGAGCGCTGCCATTGAGCACCAGCAGTGGGGGGGTCTGTGCGCGGTGGCTAAAGTGCTTTCATTAGCGTGCCGCTCTAAAGAGGAGGGGCGCACTGAGCCGATCCTGCCCAGGACCGGGACGCAAATTGAAAAGAACTCAGGCGTGGCTGTGCTGGATGCCCCGGCTTCCTCTAGTCCGGCTCAGCCTCAGGATCAGCCGGGCACGGGCATGGCAGGCTAAGCAGGCTAAGCCAAGCAGAGCCCTGCGTGTCTCGGTCAGCGCTGATTCAATTCCAGCCACAAGCCTCTGGGAATCCCCCACGGACGGGCTCCCAGCTGGGCATGATGATCATTGCTGCTAACACTGCTAGCATTATTAGCATGTAGCTAAGATGGGAACACACAAAATATGCACACACACAAACACACACACACACACCTAATGTGAATGTCTAAGGCATGTGTAGATGAGGGACTGATAAGCGGGAAAAGAATGAATGGCAGTCCCAAAAATATGGGATGCAGGAGCAATATGGGGATGATGTAACCTTAGGAGTCTCTTCAAAGGGACAGAAAAGAAGTGGTCACTCTGTCTTATTCTCCCTCCCTCTCTTGCTCCCTCTCCCTTTCTTTCTTAATCTGTCATTCTCTCTCTTTCTTCAAGTCTTTTGTTCTCTAGTGGTTGTCTTTTTTCATCTCTTCACAGAACTGTTTAATCCCCCTTTATTCTCTCTCTCTTTCTCTCTCTCTCTCTCTCTCTCTCTCTCTCTCTCTCTCTCTCTCTCTCTGTTTAATGCAATCTAATCTTTTCTCTTAAATTCAAATTGGACTCAAATGTATTTCTCTGACTGTACTACCACTCTCACCAGCACTATCAGCATAAGTATGTGATGGACATAAATCATAGTTAAAGAGAGAAAT